>JAAXYX010001002.1:0-27764 GCA_036851915.1 Ptenothrix huangshanensis
GTACTGGAGGCTACGGTGTGATTTAGTATTTTGTATTTAGTAGTAGTTAATATTTTAATGCTGTTATTTTTATGCTAAAGGCGTTATTTTCAATTTATGCCAATTTATGCCAAAAATGTACATTTTGTGACTGTCAATTTATGTCTATTTATGCCTATTTATGCCACCACTGGCATAAATGGCATTGGGACCCTGATGTGCAGGTAACTGTATTCGTTTCCCCTTAGGTCGCAATTGCATTTACTGGCTGACTTGAGAATCCAAGCTGCTGATTTAAATGCTAACTCGCAAATTTGAGCCCACGCAAAAGATATTTAAAGGGGGAAAATGGACATCAACGAAACTTTGTAGTTTGAAGGTTTCTTCGTTCCACTCCTTTTTTGCCTGTTTAAATTTTATGGTGGGCATTTAATTTGATCGGTTAGGTTACCAGGCCTGTTTACGTGTTGTAGGGTTGTTTGTTGGTAAACATAAAAAGTAAATATAGCGTTGTCGCTTTCTCTTTAAATCAAGCTGTGGAAGCGTGATTGGGGTGATAGACGTATAATGGGAATTCCTCCTTCCTGGTATTTATTAACCGAACCAAAGGCTCCTGAACTTTTCCCGAGTTACCTTTAGATTTTGAGCATACATTTCATTTTATCAATATGAGGGTGCCATGCGTTGAATGTCCATGTTTTACATACCAGGATACTGCCAGTAGTCCTGTAACATTGTATAAATACACGGTTTTTAATTTGGTCTTAACAAAGTAGCAATATTTGTCTAAATTTTATTACCAATAACAATTTAGTTCTATTGTCTTTGTTTTTGCAAAGACAAAAATTAATGATAATTATACAATTTCTTATTTGGTTAACAAATAAATTAACTTTGTTATATGGAAGTCTGTAAAACAGTTCTGTGTCTCACTGTTCACCCGTTCTACCATTAAAATCCAGGAATGTACGTTAACAGGTTGTTAGTTGTTGAATATTGTTGCTACTTAACAGTCAGTATAATTGTTCAAAATATTCAATTCGTGGTCGGAACTTTATCAACAGCACCAATATGAAATTACCCCTGGTATATTAAAATTACTTATAGCAATAATTCACCAACTGCTTGGTTGATTTCGGTAACTGCTCTCCAGCGTTTCGGTGTTCGGTTTTTGTAGTGAGCTTAAACATTCTGCCGACGAATTGAGCACATGATGAGCAATGAGCCATACCATAGCCGGTTAAACAAAATGTGCTATGTGCTGTTTTGAGTTGAAATTCGTGACTCGATGAGTGTTTTCAGTGGTTTCAAATGCAAGAGCGGCAAATGACATTTATTGAAATGATACGATACGTCGCTTGTAAAGTCGTAGACGACAATAGTAAAATGATGCAGTTTAACTCAGTAAGTTTATATTTTTGGGTGCAAAACTGGCTCTTCTGGAAGTTTTTCTTTTGCAGTTAATCCGTCTAATTGTAGTTATTCATTAAATTTTAAAACTAATCATTAAGTCTGTAAATGCTGCTGTCGCGTATAAAAATGCTGTCATATTTTGTTCAAGTATATATTTCATAAAATTACCGTTTTGTTTTTATTTTTAGGGTCTACCACTTCTTCATAATAATGAGTACAACATACAAAATGTCTTCCACTGGTCTCCGTGTCCATAAAGCCAGTAATAATTCTAGTGAAGCATCTACCAGTTCAATGGACGATTCCGAAGACCTGGGAACCAGTGTAACGGAAAGGTAATCGTGGATGTGAATTAATTAAAGCATGAAATTTATGAAGGCAGTATGAAAAAAAATAAAGGAAGGTAGAAAAACTTTCTTCGTAAGCAAATCAAATAAATAATGGTTTGTATTTTTGGATTGGTTTTCATGTAGACCTAAGAAAGTTGTTCTCAGATCTGAATCTGTAAAAACAAGTACTGCGAATGACTCACATGATAGTTCATCTAGTTCTAGTGAAAATGGACAACGATCACCATCACCTACTGTTCCCGACGGCCAGTACGAAGTGGAGAGAGTTGTCGATTACAACCGAGACGAGGCTGGCGATTATTATCTAGTGAAGTGGAAGAATTGGGAAGAGGAGTTTAATACTTGGGAGCCACCTCAAAACCTAGTTAACTGTGACGGTGCCTTACTGCAGTTTTATTTGGACCGTAAAGCTGAGTGGGATACGATCATGAGCGAAAGTGAATACGTCACCACTGAAAATGGTAGACGTAGGCGTATTGGTCCTCGAATTCAAATTCAGGTTCCTCCAGACCCCCGTCCCTTTGAGGTTCAAGTACAGGAGTTTTTCCGGGTTCATGGAGGGTTAACAGAACAGGAAGAGGAAGTAAGGACATTTCAGATTTTGAAAATAGAAATTTTGAATTGATGTAAAATTAATATAATGTACCATAATGCATCAAACCTCTTTTATCAGGACTGCCGTAAGAAAATTGCAGAAAAGAAAAAGAAAGTTGAAAACCGTACTTTAACAGCAAAATTAAGTAAGACTTTAGCTGACGGAATCGATGGAAAACTATCCAGTGAAGGTTTACTTACCCTTCGAAAGCAGCTAATTGAAGTAGAATATTCAAGGCGTCGAAATGAGCACAATGCGGTTCTGAAGGTGATCCTTTAGTTTTTCATTGTTTTTAAAAAATGACAAGCAACACGAAAATGTGGAACTAATTTGTCATTTCCAGTTACTTTAATTTTGCATTTGTAGAAGTTGAGGGTGGCAGCTGTGTTCTAGCTTCGAGGTTGCCCCTAAAATAATGAGCTGTAATCTGTTGTATATTATTAGAATTGGGAAGACCATATTAATTCCATCAGTGGAGGAAAACCCAAAATAATAGTAGTAAATGAAGTTGACTGGGAAGGACCACCGGCAGATTTCGTTTACATTAGTGATTATAAAACCTCTTCGGGCATATCTATTCCGGACGATCCGCCTTATGGATGCAATTGTACTAACGGTTGCCTAGAAAATAAATCAAATTGTTGCGCTGCTGTTGCTGGTGCAAAATTTGCTTATACACCAGCTGGGCGGTAATGTTTTCCCAGTCTATGATCTTAACTTGTAACTACTGCATTAGGTAGTAATTACATATTGATAATTCTGTTATAGCGGAAATTTAGTCTTAATAAATTAACTGGTGGTAAACTGAATTGTATTGATTGTGCTTAGGTTGCGAGTTCCTGTGGGTACTCCAATTTGGGAGTGTAACAAGAAATGCAAATGTGACTCAAGCTGTCCTAATCGCGTTGTCCAAGATGGTCAAGATATTAGTGCACAGTTTTGCATTTTTAGAACTTCCAATGGTTGCGGCTGGGGAGTCAAGACTTTAAAGGTAACTCTTTGGTAGTTGTTATTGCGACTTTGGAACACTTGAGTCGTGTTATCCTCTTCGATGATTTTAAAAGCTGTTGAAATTAAATACCATGGCTCGCAGAATACAAAATGTTTCGAATTTAACAGCCAATAAAGAAAGGGACGTTCGTGACTCTCTACGTTGGTGAAGTAATTGATACGGAGGAAGCTGAGAGGCGCGGCCGGTCGTATGACGCAGAGGGTTGCACATACTTGTTTGACCTGGACTTTAATGAAGGCGAGCATTGTCCATACACAGTGGATGCTGCAAAGTATGGAAACATAGCTCACTTCATAAATCATTCCTGTGATCCCAATCTTGCAGTGTTCGCTGTCTGGGTCAACTGTTTAGATCTAAACTTGCCGAAATTGGCTCTTTTTGCCATCTACGACATTCCTAAAGTAATTATTTTCATATCTATTATTTAGTAAGCTAATCTTGACTTAAAGATAATTCGTTCTACCACATAAATGTGAATTACATCGGTTAATATTTTATACGTTACAGGGAGCTGAAATCACATTCGATTATAAAAATTTAGTGGAAGATCGTGGTAATAAACCTGATACGAGTATCGATTCGGATGATGGAAGGCCTGCGAAAGTAAATAAAGAATGTCGGTGTGGAACGAAGGATTGTCGCAAATTTTTGTTTTAACTTACGTTTGCCGGCTGCAACCGAAATCCTCCAAGGTATCAATATTATAAGTTTGAATGATTCTCTTATGATGCAAATTTGATTTGCCTAATTATTTACTTTAAAACTATAATCACGATTGACTTTGAAATTAGAAGGGTAATTGTTACTCAGTTATTTTAGATATATTATGTACACTTATTATCATTATAGTTTTTCTTTACTATTACCGTCTGATTTAAAAAATGATTCTTACAAATGAATTTTAATTGATGTTTGTATAAATTCAATTCTCCAGACCCTAGAAATCGCGGAGTTCTAAATATCTGTGTTTTGTATAATTGCGAACTAGGATTATTGCGATTCAAGATATCAGAAATATTAGAGAGGCATGTAGTGTGTTCGAAAATGCAGAATTTAACTACGTTTATCACTGAATATTTGAATTTTGATTACTACTTTCACCCTTCACAATCATCAGCGATCTTGGTCTGGATAAGTTAAACTAGTGGTACTCCGTACGAAAGTTTTTGTACCTAATTATCGTTACTCAGGTGGGTAATTTTGTAATAAGAATGTCGGGGATCTGAAATCACTCTTGTTTATGATATATGACTTAATAAATTTTGGAACTGCACCGGCTTTTGTTCTTACTACGTTACAAGGACGTCGGTAATACCATGAAAGTGGATTATCTTCACTCGTTTGCTTTAGGATCGATACAATACTAGCAATTAATAAGAAGTTAGAGCTTTAGGTTTATCTGTTTACATTTTATCGTACTAAATTATAGTTCAGATTTCGTCTATTCGGGGGATGCTAACTGCAAATCGCTACGGATTCCCTCTTAGATTTGGAATGTGTGAATCAAGGTATATTGACACTAGAGGGAAACCCGATGATGGGTAGTTGATGGTTTGTTGGTAGAATTGCCATTTAGTAAATTTTTCACAACTGAATCAGCTTTGCTTTTACCGAATTGCTACAGCAACTAACTTTCATCGGGTTTCCCTCTACTATAACTAAATTTAGGGTTTTGCGGTGCGACAACGTAGCGGTAAGAAAAATTGAAGTTCAGGTACAAATCCCGAAGTAATTATCTATTCGTGGCGGTATATGATTTACTCGTCCATTAGGAAAAGGGTCTTTGTCAATCAACCCATGTTGTGAAGTTCCATTAGATGCGCTCTAAATATAACTACCATTGTCAGTATTGACTTTAAAAATGAATTGGATCTATCTAAAGATATTGAACTGGCATTGTTGTGTATCTTGAACTCTCCTAATGTATCAAAGTAGTTACTTCCAAATTGTATAAAAGGTTTCGAAGATGTGTTGAAAATTCTATCTAAACAAGATAATTTAATTTTGTTAGTAAGATAATGATCTATAGATTAATTGCAATGTAAAAAATGAAAATGCGGATGTATCCTTGATGACATGTGTGTTTACAGTGCATGCATGATTATGTTTAGTTTAAATGAATCGCAAAAAAAAAGAATTTTCGCCACAGTTGATATACAAATAAGTCAGGACGTCGAGAACAGACATCAACGTTAATTAAGTGTTGTGTTCTCTTTCCTTAAAATTATTCTCCTTGTAAATCGCTATTATTTGTTACTCGTTTGAGTCTCATTAGGCCTGCATTATGTATTTGAATCATGAATAAACTCGAAATTTATGAAAATATCAAAACTTAGTTCCGTATAACAAGCTTTAATTCGAATGTCAAATTCTTATGAGTATAAACTCCGTAAATTTCTTTCATCGAACCTTCGTTCAAGTGTTATTTATTTTCGCGTTTATTCACTTGATGCACTCGAATGCAAGTTTTTACTAGAAGATCATCTGAAAATTGTTTGACTTAATGTTTTGATAAATAATGAAATTAAAACGTTTTAATTATATGATTTAATTGTACACGATACCTTCAGTTTGATCATCATTTGATTAACGCATTGGGGCTAAGTTATGAGAAAAATGTAAACACTCCTGGGTAGATCCATTTATTGGCTTACCTTAGCTTAGGCGCCTTCAGTAATTTCTTCAAGTAGACAACGCGCTCCTTAGCGTTGAAATGATTGAAATTCGAAGTTTTATTTTCTGTTATGTTAAGTCATGCTTGTGTCATTTATATTATACTTAAGTTTTCGTAGCCTAGAACTGAAAATTTAAATTGGATACGTTAAACGATTCAATTTCCCCGTCTATGTATATCCTTGTATTGGCACTCGGTGCGGACAAAAAGGTGTGGTCTCTTATGTTAACTAGTTAAATAAGATGTACATAGGCAAAAATAATGATGAAATGAATATTTTAAGTAGCAAAAATGCAGAAAATCAAAAGTTGTAGAATAATAAATATACATTAATTAATTAAGTATACTAAAAAACAAGACATAGAAAAAAGTATCCTTTTTATTACCATTCAGAATAACAGCAGTGTTGTAAAATATAATGAAGCGGAAGTGGAAAATGGATAAATATAATTATATAACCGAAAATTATACGAATAGGTAGTAACAATTTCTATTCAATGGTAATAGAGAAATGCTGATAACGTACGTTAAAATTCTTAAAATGCAAAATAATTTATCTAATGTCTGTCATTGTGCCATGGACAGGAATCCGAAAAGCATATTTTTATGGCTAGTTATCTATGTATAGTTACTATCAGTAATCAGTAGTAATATCAAAGTTAAAAATACCTTTTACACACTGTCATCAATTATTCGAGTTTCACTCCTCAATGTTATCATAGTCGTCTCATTTTCTCAGTAATATGATCCAACATTGAGGGAATTAGAATTTACACCACCAAACCCAATACTTACAAATTGTACAACATTTTGAATCATGTTGAAAATTACCGAAAGCGAATGTAAAGCTTGCCCGAAATTAATTATCTGACCGAATGAACAGTGAGTTTGTTGGAATCTATTGTAAACTGATTAGAGTGTACACTGCATACATATATATACCAATGCGTATATAATTAATTATACACAACTACAATCGTATAAAGCATTCATTTAAAAAAATTACAAATAGACGGAGAGAATCATATTTATACAAACTAATTATTCAAAGCTCAATAATATGCTAGTTTTTACACTTGTTTTTGTTGTCAATAAATTCTCTATCTTATTTATGTATGTACATGGCAAGTTAGTCAGTACAAAATGTTGATAAAATTTAATTACATCATTTATTTGGTATCGGTTGAAACATACATACATGTAGTAATAAGTAATACGTTATATGAACTTAATAGTTATGTATATAGTACACTAGTGTATCCTATTTTATTTACTGTACAATAACAGACGGAAGGACGATTTCTTATGCATCTTTTTTCCACTTGCGAATTTTCAACATACTCTTTCTAGTAACGTCTTCAACCAATCGGCTAGTTGTATTAAGCTGTATACAGTTTTTTTTAATTAATTGCTAGTATATTTATTTACCGATTCATTTTCGTTTTTACAACTAGAATTTACACGACACTTGAGGACATAGTAGAAACTTATTTCTATAAGCACGGACGTTTGTTTTGGCATTGATACTTCGAAATTTTGATAAATTACAAATTAAAATCGGAAATTTAAGTAATTTTCTTAATTTCTGATCACTATTTTTCAGTTTTGCTCCGATTAAATGTACAACATGAAGAATATGTAATGTAAATTATATCGCTGAAGAGTCGATTTTACGCAAGTTTAATTGTTGCTTGGCAGCAATGTTACTTCAGTCCAGAAATAAAATAACAATTTAAAGCAAGTTCGGACGACAAGCCGTACCATGAAGCATCTATTAATGCCTTAGTTTCTAATAGTGTCCTGATCTAAATGGCTTAAAATCAAGGCTAAAACTTGAATTTTGTAATAATGCCTGAGGGGCATTATTAGAAACTAGTGGTGAGCGCTGCGTTAGTACCGTAAAGCTTCTAATATATCCCGGGTCTCTAATACAGCCCGGGGTTAAAGACCTAAGTTTGGCAACAAAGCCCGGGGCCCTTAATACATTGAATTAAATGGGTAGAGCCCGGGTCTCAAATACACCCCAGGTCTCTAATTCAGCCCGGGTTTTGAAGCATTTGAAAAATTAGATGCTGGGGGCTTTATTAGATGCTTTACGGTACTTGCCGTCGGGGCTGACGCAGGAATGGGACTTACGGCAAATTGATTCTTCAACAGCGATATGTATGCCGTATCCTTCCTTAATATTCTAGTGACCAGGATCAGTGCTACTGACAACTGACATTTCTGCGTTGTACTAGATAGTAAATTAAGAATTGTTGACTCGATTAAAAAAATCTCAGAGGATGAAATATATGTACCTATATAAAGAAAATATAGAGTAAAGACGTAAAATTATATGTATGTAGGTACCTATGCTATAACGGATGGAACTGAACTGAGCTCAAGATGGTAGTTAGTGTGATAGACTAATAGTGTAATACACGGTGACCTTATTAAGATTTACTGTTATAGTTCGGTGGAGATTCATTGAGTAATATTGAGTAATTTGGGCACAAGCATTATGTACAAAAAATAGTTCCGAATCATCATGCTTTAATAATAGTAAACAAGAATAGTAACTTTAATTATATAAGTATTGTATCATCTATCGTCATTAGCCTATATTAGCATGTCCGTAGGAAACTGGTACTTACGCCTAAAATCTATCAAGATACATCTAATTATATATAATATGCAACATTTAATGCTGACCACACGAGAACGAGACCCGACCGACACGAACACGCACGTACAGTACAAACAATCATTAGAAAATCTATTTATACAACTATAATTATATACATGAACAAGAGACACGAACACAATGTTTCATCATGGATCGTCAAAAAGTGTTAGTCATTTGTGTTAAAAGTTAAAAGCTGTGAGTAGTTTGGATTTCTCCAGGTTCTTGTGCACTCTCATTTGAGATTTTTTTTTCTTTTCTGCTTTTATTATGTCACATACTGTACTGTATAAAATGGGTCGTTTGTTCCATGTCACTGACTCAAATAGCGGTGCCACGACAAGGGTGGACTGAATCGCTCCTTTTTTCTTGGACATCTTCCAGCTAGATGAATGTATGACCCGTAGGCGCATTCCGGTACTTCGCATCTCCCCGTCTGAATACACCTGCAATAATCATATCAGAATAGCCATACATTCATTATTATATTATGTAGTTGAAATCCTTAGTTATTGACCGGGAGCGTTCAGGCTAATATTGTAGTGTGTTTCTAGATGTAGGGATGTTACAATTATGTTTGTTCCAAAGCTACCGACAACTTTAATAACGACACACCCAATGACTATTCAGTTTCACAGTTGTGCATTTTCAGTTTTTAAACTTTGACCATTGTGACCCCAAATACGTCTTTAAGTCATGTTAACTGCGGAACAGGCATCATTAACACTACTACGATTACAATTTCTCTCTATCGCAGCAAACAGCAATTTTTTTTAGAACAATTACTACTACGATAGTATGAAACAAACTGACACAGAAAAAAATGGTAATGTATTCGCAAGTGAATGTAAGCATTTTTTTGAATTTTATGAGTCAACAAAGTTGTCACTGTACTAGGTTATTTTCCTGCTAGAGCAGCATTATGAAAGAATGTTTAAATTCTTTTTGTACTTCCGAAACCTAAATCTATAGCAGTAAGATATTGCGAACTCGAACCCGTGTTAATTTGGTAACTTTGCAAGAAAGTTAACCTTCATGCCCTTTGCCATCGATTATCTGGTCTCCTTTAAATGAGCTATTTTTGACGCTATTGACACAAATATTGAACGCAAACAATTTATAAGACGCACCAATTGCATAAAAGTTTTCAAATTATAACGTTTTACATCAATTCTGTCGACTTTAATGGCTCAGAATCAGTGTCACAGGAACCTCAAATTTTCCGTGGGGAACAAAGAACTTACCGTAAAACCTCTAATTATAGCTCGGTTATTACCACTGCAAATGTTTACTTTTCCCTTCGACCTTCGTAATGCTTAAGTATAGGATTTGACCCGGTTAAACAAAGAGGCAGGCTATAATTAGAGGTTTTACGGTACGTAATTGCCCCCCCCCTACCGCCCAGGTTGCTAATCCGTCATTCGTCCTCAGAATGTTTTGGTTTACAATCGTTTACATAAATAACTTGGATGACAAACTATACAAGCGTTTCTAAACTTGGTAGAATTCTAATACGAGTGATTTTTCCTTACTGGTACGGCATGTCATTTCAAATCGAAATTACGATCCTAAAAATGTGAAATTGAAATGTGAATGGTCATCGGATGTGCTAGGAATTTAGATCATAAAGCATCTTTATGGTTGTGTTTGGGTTTCATATGACACGTAGACAATATTTTTAGTTGTTTATGTTTAGGCATATGTCAATGTATGTATGACGAGAGGGACAGGAGGACATACGAGTGTGAGAAAAAGAACCGCGACGTCTGACGATGAGCGCCAGTGGGTCGGGGTAAGTCGGAATTGCGGATTATGAATACAGAATATGAGAAGCTACGAAGATGAAAAAATAATCCGAGTACTATATTGCCCCTACCATGAATCTTTATTTGGAGTTCACTATTTGCACTTGACTCGTGAAATGGCCGTGTAAATCATTGTAAATTGTAATTGAATAGAATGGAAAAGTGATGGGTATGGTAGTTGGATCTGATTAATCTTATTGACAATGTTACCGTTTGATTTACCATAAGAAGAGCCGAAAATGTGTACTCACCATTTGTCTTGCATGCTAAAAAAGTCCTTTCCTCTTTTCAGTCGCAAGCACTCTTTCTGCTTATCAAAACAATCGCAAGAGCAGGATCCATCAGGAAGAACCCGTTCCGCATAAGCTGATGAACATTTGCACCTAAACAACCAATAAGAAAAAACATGTGTAGTGTCTATTTCATACTGTGTTTCCGTATGTCTATATAATTACATACATTCTCAGTCCGTACAAGCAATATATTATCTCGGTTGTGACATGATACTGGTACTGGCAATCGCACCGGCCATGGCTACAACCGTTGTTTAAGCCCAAGTTAAAGCACTGTGACTTGACTTGGACTTCAGCCCATTGTCACTTTAGTTTGACATTTTGAACAAGTTCAGCGCACATGGAAGAATCATAGAAACAAATGAAATAGTACTCATTTTGATATGAACTACATACCTATAGAAACAGTTGACAACTAACGATACGACATTATGGTAAATAGAATTCAAAATGAATGCGATGATGCCTGAACACATAGACCCATTTATTTAACGCATTTCTTTACAAACCTCCCACGTATGTGATATTGAATTTCTTCGACTTGTGCCTACTAAATAGTTTAGATCGTTGGACCATGCCATCCTTCTTTTCCTCTATCCTCATCAGCCATTCCATGGTCATGATCTATCAAATGCAAACCTTTTATTTTCAAAAATTCAATGCAGAAAATCATTCTCTCTTTATCATACTTAAAACGGTGTCTGAAATGCCATTTGAGGACTTATCAAGATCCGCAGCAAATACGGGGGTATGATACACGAAGCGTAATATTTCTCTGTGTGAATTCATGAAATTCATGAAAACTGAATAAACGTTTAAGCTCTTTCAGGTTTTTCTTGCACTTGGCGAATGACAGGTTGCGGTATCCTTGTTTAACTAGAAATATCGATGTAAATTATTGACTGCAAGTCCCGCTACACTAGACTTGTAAGAAATTGTAATATTTTAGGTACGCACAATTCAGAGTAAAGGTTTATGCAACATTCAACTTACGATTAGACCAAGTCGTGAGATGTTGTTTAGCTTTGACTGGCTATAATTTATTCACTGTTTGTTTTTGAATAAGCTAACTTTCCTGCCGTAATAATTTCTCCTGCCCGTAAATACACATACCTAGGTCCATAATAGTATGTACCACAATCCTTTGCACTAATTTAAATAATTACACTACACTGAACCACACTCCTTTGTCCTTTGACTAAGGTGGCAGAAAGTGATGGAGCCTAATTCCAATTCCAACATTCCAACTTGACTGCCTTTGATCGCATAACAAAAGTACGGATGCCATAAAGTGCAAGCCAGAAGGCCTGTCAGATACCAGAAGTTTAAAATTCATGATTTTTGAACACCCCTGGGTGAACGATGAATGAATTCTGAATCACTTGGGTCTGATTCACATGTAAATTGCTTAGGAAAGTGTAATTCGAATTCGAAATGAGTAAGGCAGTAGGGCAGTGGCAGTGGTAGCTAAAGTTCAAGTAATAACAATTAGGAATTCATGCATTTCTCCACCTCAAGCATGAGCAGATGAGGACATGCGCTGAGGCAAGAGACAAGATAGAACTAATTGAATTAGATTAAATGTTGGTCGTTAATTAAAAAAATATGTGCCCAACATGACACAAGAGACAGAGAGATGGAAATGAAAAGAGAGCATAAATTACTCACTGTGGTTTTTTGTGTTTCTGATTTGCCGTTTGGTACTGATGAACTGTGAGGGGGTCCAGACTATTGCCATTGTTTCCTTGACTGGCAGTAGAAGTCCCGGTGTTATGACTCACGGCAGCAGACACATCTCGTGGCATTAGATCCTCCATTCGGTCACGACACTCACATTCCGTGTGGTTGTAGAATACAAGTCTCTCCACTGTCGATCCTCTCGAACTGTCCACCGTGATTGTCTGGAGAACAAAATAATTGGGCACTTGTTAATTTAATATCAATGTATTCAAGATCTCATTTCAACTTTGCCATTCATTTATAGCCATTCTTAAATGAGGTTGACGTCAGTGACCGCCTCAAAAGAAATGCAAACCTAAAATTGGTAAGGTGAGCCCAGTACTAATGCGATTTACGAACTTGTATGCTCTATGTAATTACACCGTAAAAAATGATTCAAAATGTTCGGTCTGTCAGATTTTTCAAAAGGGTCGATAGTATGGTCTGCATCTTTACATACACTTTTTTCTTAATTTGCCATTGCCTATGGTAAATGATAAAATGCATTTAATATGACCGGCCTGAATCTAGACATGTGATGATAATAATTATCTACTGTCTACCAAATGTACGTGTTAACATTTTCTTGCCAATAAAAGCCAAGAACACAAGACGTGCCAAAAATATAAACTATGAAAAGGTAAATACGAACGCATTGTCATTCAAGGACTGTGAACAATAAAGTTGAAATACGATATACAAACGCTTCCCCTCAACGTATGTATAATGTAAATTGATGGCTTGTGAAAGCCAAGTTTGGCGGGAGTAGTAGTCCAGCAGCTCCTGAGGACTGAAGATACTGCTCTGCTCAAGCAATAGTTGAATCAAAAGTAATTCAGTCAGCACTATAGAGACAAAGTGTGTACAGTGGTCCGGACTTTTGAATCTGAAATCAACTCTGACCGAATGGAATGAATTGAAACAATAGTATTTATTCACATTGTCCGTCTAAAGTCGTGTTAAGCGTGTAATATAATTTCGAAAAGACCTCAAAACCGTCAACATCACGACAACCTCCCATCATGTTCAACGAATTCTTGTCAGCCAGCATTTATTCCTTGTCTAACGATTTTATTGTGTTGCTTGCTTGCTGAGAGTCTGGCAGAAAACGTGCATGGAAAAGCAAGCCACGTCGTTTGAGTTGTGAGGCATATCGGATCTACATCTACATCTAAAGTCAGCCCCACTGAATAATATTATCATTCACGCTGGTATTGGCATTGGTAAATGAGCAAAACAAGCAGATGCGAACGACATGCATAATTATGCAAAATCACATTTGTAAATCATTGAGTTTGTAGCGTAAGAAGGAATACATGAAGACGATTCATTCAGTCTTTGGTCCTCCACCCACCACCACCACACGCACCAACACATGCGAATTCTGTCTCACTACATAGTCTCGCCTCACTCAGACTCCGACTTGTGAGAAGCTTTCAAATTTCATTCATAAAAGAAATCTTCACCTTCATCACTACGCGAGTAATACAATGGAGCGAACGTAAAACAGCATTAGAGAATCCTATGCGAAAGTAGCGCTCACATAATAACTAACAATTTTTGCATTTTCCATCCCCACTGTGCTCACCTGCTCGTTGTTCAATGGCGTCGTAGTGTTTCGTAACCTGTCTTATTACTATTACCATTCATTTTTCTTTCGTTTACACCAAACTAAACTTATAAGATTTTTATAATAATTTTAGGGAAAGGAATTCTCCAAGGATTAGATTCCTCCTGCTAGAATCCAAACTCAAATGGATGCAATAACGTATTGGTAGAAAAAAATGAAATAATTAATTATCATTGAAGTTTATGGACAGAAGGTACGAGTAGACGGTTGACTAAAGTAGCTAGACGCATAAAGCAGTCACCGCTAATACAACATTTCAAGATTTCATCGTCCATGTTTCAGAAATGTGCGTACAGAATTGAAACGTAAGAAAAAACTTGGAAGGATGCTGAAGATACGTATTATTGACCGATCACAGTACATACTTGCCAACACGCATTGCATTTCATGCACTAGTGTAACGCATATGTATACAAGGAGAGTAAAGCAAAGCAAAACCAAGTCAAAGTATACGCACAACAACCAACGTGTAAAAAGTTGACGTAACGGGTGCTGGGACGGAATTCTAATGGCGCAATTGATATTATGTATACACACAGGATGTAAATGTAAGTGACCCCGCCTTGAACGCGTGTGTCTTTTCAAAAAATGCACATGCAAACTGAACCTAAACTGCCGACTGTAGTGCGGAAAATTCTACTTCGTTTTGTACTTTATCTGCTCAAACATGTGTGAAGGTATGCAGAAGAGCACAATCTGACCTATTGGTTCAAAATTTCAAAACATACAATGCATACCTACTTATAATTATGGTTTCTATAATATGTAGGTGTTTCTGGTAGCGATAAGGTAAGGATATGGATTACACGGTATAGTACACAAATCTGATACGAAGCTTGCACGAGGATAATGAAGATGAGCGTATTGCTATATTGCTATTTTTTATTTCGAAGAATATTTCCTTCTAAAATTCCGAGGAAAGATTGATGTCCCGGTAAATTGAACCAAGTGTTTATGTCCCTTCACAGCCCAGCACAGTACAACACAAATCCCTCTCTCCTTCTAAATTTCCATTCCCCATTCATCATTCATCAGAACCCAGCCCCGGTCTGCCTGTCAAAAACATGAAGGTTTCTGCATAATATGACGTCGTCCATCCTTTCCTTCAACTTTAAAACAACTGCAACGTCTTTCTTTAAATTTCCGAAAAAAAGCCCTATACAAAATGTTGACAAACAGTCCAGATTTGTGATTTTGCAGCAAACATCATTATACTAGCTTGTGTTTGTGCTCGCAAGTAAGTGCATCCATTGAGTACACATGGAAATACTCGTGTGGACTGCAGTTGCCAATCACAGTCCATTTTGTATTCCAAATTTCTAATGTCATACTTAATCAATTAAAAAATAAAAGGAACTTGCGCATCTCATAAATATGCATGAGCCACGCAATTCCGTAGTCTATTATTTAAATGCCCAATTAATTACCGATTATTCGCATCACAAAACAATTGCATACAATTATGCAGGAATTATAACGAACCATCATTTTGATTCTCAGTTTCAGTCCAAACCCCACCGCAGTGTTGTTCCAATAGCAATTTAGCAATGAACACGAGGAATAATCATCATTTTTAAACTTTAACTTATCTACGAAAGAATGTTTGAGTAGTTTTTCCATGAATAATAAGGAATTGGGGACCAAAGCCCCAATTTCCTTTTCGTTGCTGACTGACAGTTGATGTGTGTATCTGCACATTCTGGATATGCTAAAGTAGTTTTATAACTTCAACTAACTTATTGTTAGTGCAAACAACAACCCTATAACTACAGTAATTATTATAGCCTCTACAACCCAAAGCATGATGACGTTAACAAACAAAGCTGTTCAACCAAACGCATTTATTTTACCTACATGAATTAATTAAGTCCACTCGCTTCCGCAATACACATAATCAATCAAGACACAAGACGCATAAAAAACAAACCTTTGATTGACTGTCATGATTGACAATAATTTGATTTTATCAACTCGCGAGCGCTATCAGGGACATCTATTAATTATTAGTAATGACGTAATGGTTCACAAATCCAGAGTTTCAGTGCGTCCTCCATAAACTACGTAGGTAGAAAGGTGGTGGCACTGGTGGCAGACCTAGACCAAGGGGCGGGTGAAGATATCTAATCTTATTGCGAGGGTTGATGTGAAATTGAAAGCAACAGTAATACTGATATAGAATCTGGTATTCCACACACATTATTGTTTACAAGTGTCCGTTTGTGCAGCGCATGCAGTATTCATCATCATCATATGAACTTGAAAACCCCTAATGGAGTTTAATCAGTTTGAAAAGTAAAGTTGAAAGTTTTTACAATTGTAATTCTTACACGTGGAATAGAGCAAATCAACATCACAAACGCATTTTTATCAACTCTAAGAGAACATTTAGATAAATCGTACGTGACGAATGAGTTTTCTCACTAGTCATAACTGTCGCAATGTCATGTTATAACGCTAAAAGACTAACGTCCTAACTACCAACGCAAAGTTAATGTCTACCGAAACTGAACCTCATTTGTGCAGTGCAGTAGATTGCGTCGGTGATAACAGTATGCAATAGGGCAGTTGGTTGTTAGAAGAACTGCTGTTTTCACCCGTATCTAGCATTTCAAGTTGGCACTGGTCACATATTGTTGTAAATTATAATATTCAAATTGAACACGTTTCAAGCCGACACCTCATGTTACGTCAAGTAATTGATTTTAATTGTTCCTTCAGCTCAATAATTTTTGCGTGTTTAGAGAAGTTAGTTAGTGCTCGGGTAAATGTATGAGATGCAAAGTACAGAACATTTGTTGCCGATGTCATTGGTGTTTGTTGTACTGTAGCCGTACATCTGCATAAAGGGATTGTTCATGATCACTAATTGATGTTTTGTCTATGTTCAAAGTTCTAGCGTGAGAAACATTGAACTCTTCGAAGGAGGACTGAAATCGCTAGTGGATATTTAATACCGAAGAATAACGTCAGAAGAACGAAAGCAATGTTACAATATCGCATTGAACATCCAGAGACATATCAAATTATCAAGTAAATGTTAACGTGCAATTCACAGCTTCTAAGCCCATCGTACCATAATATTTTGAACCATATCATCATTTTGTTGGATATTGAGGAGCAATGACTTTTTTACTTCACTGTTTGTTTTGATTTGATTACTGACTAATTTGTAATCCGTCTTGCGGAATGAGAAGACAATTATCAAATGAAACTGATGTAAAGTTTAATATTCCAAAAGTCTCCTTAGTCTACCCATCGGATAATTGGATTGAATTACTAATCGTAGGTTTGACACGTCAGAATTGTTGTTTTTGTTTTTGTACATGGGTTTTAGATTTGATTGAATTTGGAGTGCGGAGTGAGACATCGTCGACGAAACTTTAGAAATTCGAGTTATGAGACTATTCGATTCCACCATGCGTTCTCTGGCAGAAGAGGATAGCGAGGTAGTGGGTATAAGCTCACATTACCACCAACAGCACTACCGCACTAACCAGACAAGGAATTTAATTAAACTTAATTGTCTTACTGGAACCGATCACTGATCACAACACCCTTTCTAATGTTGAGCTTCTAAACTACTAACGGAAGGAAATATGAGAAAGGGAAAGTTTACCCTGTAAAGCCCTTGGTAATTGATTGCCTGCCGTTTCAAATCGGCCCTATAAATAAACTGCCTAGCAATTGTGAGATTTGGCTACTGTTCTCTTTGCTGCCCTTGCTGAAAAACAAAAATAAATGCGTAGACAGTGGTCCAGTGTTGAAGTTTAACTCGGAGTGAAGAAAATACTGTTATACTTAAGTGTTGTTTAACTACGTACTCGGATGATGTGACTTTAATTTCACGAAATTTCATGGGCTGATTTTCTTAATCGAGAGCCTAACGATGTACTTCCATGGTACCAGCTAGTAAGCTGTATCTTCAAATACAAAAAAATACATAAAAGGAATTTGTACGAACGTAGTGCTGACAAGCTTCGCAATACTGTCACTGATGCCCCTCCTCCATCACAACGGAGTGGAGTTAACTATTGTATTGTAACCAGTTCAAATGAGAAACAGTTACTTGTTAATCATATTTGACGATAGTTAAGTAGAGACAAATTGTTTACGTTGCAGTGGGTTCTCAGACAACTATAGTAGGGCATACTGTGCTCGGCGATTCAGCAGGAGAAAGGGGATGAGGACGGTAGGAGTGGTAGATACTAGCCGATGGATTCATGGAACAGAAATAAATTGTAAAGCCCCAAATATTCACTAAACAACCCGGCCAATAAATTTTGGCTACCACTTACTAATAATAGCAAATGTCTTTTTGGAACGTACTGACGTGGTCAACGAACCAAATGGTTTGTAATGTACCAGCCGACTTGGATTGAACGTGTTAGTGGATTGTGTATGTCCCTAGTGTAAACGTGCAATATATGTGGAGTCTGGAGACCAACTATGTACCATATATGTACATACACACATGGACACATAAATACAAGGAAAGAAGTGGACAAACCTCCACCCTATTACCCTATGTTGATTTTTAATGATTTTGTGGCAAATTTCTGACAAGCGAACGATAACAACCTTGGTTTTTTGGGTATCTACTTTCCATTTCCACATTCTAAGCTTTCGGTACTAATAAAATGCAAGAAAAGTCTTTCGGGCTTGAAATTGATAAATCCGAATGAATGATGTCGTTTCTGGAGGGCTATGAAACCGAGTATCGAGTTATAACAAAATCAGCAGTGTGGATGAGGACTTCCATGTTTCGGAATCAAATGTATGAGCCCCTCCACAAAGTTCGACTTTTCTTCATGTTTATCGTCCGATTGGGAAATGGCGCGGAAAAATGTTTCGGCATCAATATATTTATATTATACACATGCTTTGCATTTCACTTGACATTATTTTATGTCTCCCCAAGTTCTGCCCCAGCTTCATTTCATATTGGTACTTTTCGGAGCATTGATGGTTACAAAGCTTCTTCCAGTAGTTGCGTCTTAACTCTTTTATTAACGTTGTTAGACGCAACCGTTTATGTACCTATTGTACGCAATGCAAGTTCAGTGAAACCTCACTACGTATATCTACAGAACATTTAGTGGTAACCTGTCTATTGTCTGGAGTGGCTGGCTTCGGGCCGTCACTCGTGTGTATACAAAACTTGCAAGTTACTCCATTTATTGTGATGACCTGCTTATACTTGTTTTCTGCATCTACTCCCTTGAAAAGATCCGCAGACATGCATATTTTATTGTAATAACTTTGAAGCTTTTGGACAGGAGTGTATTAAATGAGAAAGTTTACGGTGATAAAATTCGTCTCGTATGTCATTTCCTGTGTAATAGATAATCATAAGTTACTTTATGTTGTTTTACCCTTCTATTTGTTGTCCTATTATGCTTATAGGAAAAGTAATAGCTCAAGGAAAAAGAAACGACAATGGACTGAAATCAGAAATGTAGTTTTGTAAAGAGTAGAATACTTACGTAAAATGCCAGCTCGACCCTTTGAGTGGTTTTTGGAGAGCAGGTGAGAACTTCGTGACGACAACAGCCAGTATCATCGGAGCATTGGTGAAGAATGGTGCAATGAGGAACATAAGTTTTGCCTGGATGCGGGTAAAAGTCTTGAACACGAACTAATCGTGGCTTCGGAACTCCGCAACTTCCTTCCTTTGACACCTTCACGGCATGATTGATTGCCTCCCGGATAGAAGTGTCTATATTCATTGAAATACAGGGATTTTAGGATTAATTTAGAATATCATTATCCTACCCTGCTCCCTCGTCCAGATTATTCACAAAAAACGCCAATAATTTAACTTGTTTGACTCAACATCAAATTTGACTTTAGCTTTAACTTGAACAGCGCGATAACAATTATTCTAGTGGTACAAGAACCGATCAAAAGAGAAGCAGGGGAGAAAAAAAACTAGCCTTGTACAAATGAAGGCATAATGAGAAGGTTGGTCGAGTATGAGCTAATTAGACAAAGTTTAAGTTACCGCAGTGAAAGTGCCCTTCGGCTATATATTTTAGAATCCTTTAGCTGTAACGCTGTGTTTGCTATACGCATGCATCAAATCAACACTGCAACGTTCTCATTCATTCGATTTTGAATTATGTAAGGAGAATTATATCCTGAGTGAGAAAAAAACTTTGCATATTAATTGTGGCTCTAATGAAAGTGAAGGACTTGTCAACAGATGTTTACACAAGAGTAGATAGGTAGTAGTAGTTGTTGTAGTAGTCACAGTAGTAGGTGGTGGTGCATAAGAAAAAGGTCTGGTATAAACCATGCAATTGAATGCCATGACGGAGCATCTCTCTAATTTTCACAGAAATTAAGAAAAACACAAGTGAGTACAACAATATTAATGCGTGGCGTGCACAGCTCCAGTCAAAGTTATCACAGGGAAAATTACATGGGAGTTTAAACAAGTTGCTTTAGATTCATATCATGTACATACTAATACACAAGTCTCTAAATTGCCTATTTTTCTGATGATAAATTATTGCATGCAATTTTTTAAGTTCAAGGATATCAAGATTACCCTCTAAGAAATATTTATGAGGAAAAGATGAGTTTTAATGCATGCTCTAGTATCAGTCCAGTAGGACAGCGTTGCTATCAACTATTACATCTCTCGACTTACTCCCTTGCAAATACTGCTTTTCTTCATAATGTACTCAATACGCCTAGTACGATAGTCAAGCCATGCCAGATGCAACTAAACTTGTACTTTCGAACGGTGTGAATCTGTTCATCTAATCCACCGACTACCTATGGATATACCTGAGGCCCATTCCAAATGTTTATACAGTGTAGCTTTCTTATGCATTTTAAATATACACCCCTATTACCCTACCCAAAATCAGAGCAGCTACAGCTACCCATAGCTACTACCTATACTTGTATTATCCCATTATAGCGAATATAGGATTGCGGCGATCGCTCAGATCGAACAGTCTAGCATCACCGTAAATTCCAACTTAAACCAGCACATATTGTCCTTACTTGGCATACTTACTTTACGACTTTACTGCCTAACTAATGCTTTTGCACTCGTTGCTTACCGAAGGAAGTTTATTGGAAGTCCCAATTTGGCATGAAAAAATCCTAAAAGGGTGCATCTTCCTTCAAAAGACTTAGAGACTATTAGGAAGGGATAATTGAACGAGACGCGCGGCAAAAGTGATTATACTATTACTATTATTATTATTGTTATTATTATTATTACGTGCAATTTATTACGCTGCATTGAAAGACATGGGCAACTTCTTTCTGGAACCAGCTACAACAAAGTGATTAGTGTCAGGATTATCCGCTGTTAACTTGTCTAATTAATTGGCTTGCAATTTAGCTACCAAAACGTATTTCATGACTGATTGTTCCACGACACGACTCCTAACGTAAGACTCATACACTTCTCAAACAACTTTAAACTTTTCACGAAAAACAGACATCATTTCGGTTGGAATTCTACTCCATTCATGTCTACCTTTTTAGCTATTCATTGACTTTTTTTACAAGGTTTTCAGGTACATATTATGTACATACCCATAGACTACATTCGTCATGTCATATGCGTATTGAATAATTGCTCATCATAGTGTAAGAAAAGAAATACTGATTAAAACATGGTGATGGCATACCTGGGGCAACTGGCTGAGCACGATTGTTTAGATGGTGATTGTTGCCATTGTGATGATGATGATGGTTATGATGCCTTTGATTGTTAGACGAGCCCGAGCCAATTGAATTCCTCCTGTACTGCTCCACACCTTGCCTGGTTCCAAGATGCTGCCACTTGTACTGAGAATAGGAAATCGGAGGTGGGGTCGTCGTAGTGGTTGTTGTGGTCGTGGTGGTCATATGTTGGTGCTGATAGTTCGGGATCGGGACTTTCTGCCGATAGCTTGGCTTACTACTGCTGTACGAATATCCGTTGTTATTCTGAAAATACAAAGAATTTTAATAATTACTTTGGGGGGTTTTTTAATTAAATTCACGCTAGCTTCCACGTTTACATCAGTGGCCAATCGCAATTTATAAAAGAAAGGGCGCGTAATAGGTAAGGAGACGAGAAAAGGAGGAGAGGACATAGCTTATTCGAACGATGACATTTTTAACGGCTTGGAATAAATTAAAAGTAAAGGAATTCTGCTTGTCTTTGTTCCCTTCTCGCGAAACCTATATATCTTAGACTCACACGTGTTTACTCGGTACTCCGTTTCGATTGGTAGGTAGTACTAGTGTCGAGCCGAATGACTGGGTCTAATGTTGTGTCTGTATGTTATCGTAGATTATACGGGTGTTTCAATAGGATTGAAAATAAATTTAAAATGTATCTTCCTGTAGATCTTATGCTAGTTACTAGTAGTAAGTAGTAAGTAATATGGCATCCAAAGTCCCCTTTTATTTCATTCATTTAACCATTCACGAGGGCTAAGGAGGCGAGTGGACAAGAAAGTTTTATGTACTCTGACTTTGGGTTCGGTTGGTGTTGGTGTTGGTGTTAGTATTATTATTTCGATAAAAATCTTATGCGCTGATCATTCGATTCTATGCAAATAATGGTATATTAACATTAACCACAGTGTTATTAGAGTAAGGTAGGTGAGCAAGATATTATGTTATAGTACACCGGCACAGCAACAGTAACACAAACTTCATACCGGCAGACTTCATACATACATTTCATGTATTTTGCATAGAACATTAGTCCTGTATGGTGAGTACCTACTTAAGTTACGTTATTCATAGCTAAAGCTGTTCGAACTATTCCACTAACATAAGTTAAACCTTGTAACCGAAAGGGTGTACTATTGAATGTATGGGATGGGGACTGGACGATTGGAAGGCATTGTGGTCCGAGCCACCAAAGTCTCTGACACGAAGACATTGACTGGAGGAGTAGTATGTATGCATGTGTCTTCTGTCTCTGTGTCTGTCCACAATGTTTATATACGAGGAGAAGAAAATACATTCATAAATATTAGGAAGAAGCGAAAGCCGCACCTCAAACCGTCTTTTTCCCTGTTGCTGTCTCATAAAGGGAGAGCGTCGTCACTTAACTTGACTTCAGCTGACTTAAGCCCAGTCAGTCGAGTCACTTCATTTGTCTCTCGCTCCCTATGCTCCTCAGTTTGTCTTCACAATGGGAAAGGATCACGAGGATCACATCAGACAAGGTGTACTTAACTTACTTAACCTGACTATTTGAATTTGAATGTAGCAACTTTTATACAATCATTAGTTTTTTTACCTAATATCCCTGTCCTCCCTGTATCCGAGTCTATTCTATGCATCAACTGTCCAGTCAATGTTGAAAACTACATACTGGAGAGTTTAGACTAGCGGAGGTGGAAGTGGTGGTTACATTTGTTGTTTTTCTTTAGTTGTTGTTGATTCAAGACTTGACTTTGACTTCGCACATTGGAGATGATGTAAATTTAAAAAAATGCTTACCATTCTTATCCGCAGTATGATACTAAGACACTTGGTACATATATTGTATTATAATGTAATAATAAAATGATACGAGAATAAGTTGATTTTTATGAGGATAATGTGATGAAACCATGTGTTCTCTTTCTCTGTCTCTCTTCACATACATTTCATGGCTATCCAGCTGACCTCTGAGGTGTCCTCGTAGGGAGTCCCGAATGTATCCCACATCCGACTGAAGAACACACTCATCCCAGCATGAGTCAACTGTTAGCCGATGACATATTGATACTGTAATATTAATGACACGGAGTAACACTCCAACTCCTATGCCCTACCTCTGATGGCTTTCCAAATAAAATCTGATCCAACGAAAGAGAATGGAATGGAACCGCTATTCTTTAATGGACACCTTTCCTTGGTCCAACCGTCCATTCCATGATTGAAGACAAATCGCTGAATATTTATGGTGAAAATCAAAATCCACATGCGCATTTTTCTAGCCCATTTCCACTTGTTCGTACTTCCCAACATTTTTGCATAATTTATTTGTGTGTGAAAATCAGCTTGGTTGGAAAATGCAGTTTTCACTAAATGCTGAGATGGTTTGGTCGGCTTTTCCTAAATAGCGCTTCGCAGACAGACGACTGCGTCATTCCCAGTTCAGAAAAGGTTGACGTTGACTAAAAGTGTAACCTAATGCTGTGTTTGTGGAAGATTGTGAATTTGCGATCTCAAACCATTGACAGTTGACATGATTAGGAAAGCAAGTCAAGTCACGTTCCAGTTTAACAAACACTTGTAATCGTAACGGATTCAAGTGTACTAGACAAAAACGGCAGGGATTATCCATATTCTTTCCTTCTAATCAAACCACATCTAAAAGCTAATGCAAATTTCATAGGCTTGACTAAAACATTCAATTTACATGCGACGCCACTACGAGCCCAACAACCACCTGCATCTGCGGTTCTTTTAGCACGATTCTCAACTCACGGTTCAAATTATTTACCACCAACCTTGTTGTTCCTGTTAGGAAAAATGTCGATGCAGTCGACCTGGAGAATGCAGAAAATTCTTTCCACGTTACGCAACATAAATAAAGAATAACGAAAAAGATGTGGACCAAACTTTGATTTTCCGTTCAATGACAGATGCACAAAGGTGAATTGTATCATAAAGTACATACAAGTGGTCGCATAATAAAGAATGCAATTTGAATTGAGAAAGAATAGTTTGATTTGATACTTGTTAACGGCATTCTGTTCCTAGTGCACTCACACACCTTGAAAACAAGGTAGTTCGTAGTCGCACATTATGCTTTTCATATTCAAGTATGAGAATTCGACAATCGGCATAATACATGGGTAGTGCTCATTGCTCATCGTCATAGCGTAAAGTCTACCTACCTACTACATACATAGTACATACCTATCCAGATGGCTACATACCTGCGAGGAGTAGCACAAGTTGAGAGCATTTGAAAAAGGATCGTAACTCAGCATGATTCGACACTTTAGTGGCAAATTACACTACCTAGCTTGGCAATTTCAAATCCTGTCTATCCGAGCATACATATCTAACCTACCTTCAGTAATACCCCTTTGTATTGAACATTGAAGCATTGAAGAGGTCTACTCGACAATGAGACAGCGTCTCTAGTCCATTCTTTCAAAGTGTCTGCAGGTTTCGTTTCGTGGCAGTCCGGTGCAGGGAAATCAAACCAAACGTACAGGTGAATAGCAGCAGTCCACGAAATATTTCTGTATATGGTAATTTTCGATTTTTGATAGTAAATTATTACGAAGCAACATTGTTTATCAAAAATATTCAACAGGTTCAAACAGGAATGAAGGCAAAGCAGGATGAGATGGCAATATAAATATAACTGTCCTGTCCTGGCCTTTTCCCCTATGCGAACGATTGATGCGATGGGAATGGACATGGTATAGCTATACATATAGACTTTTAAACCAAAAGATCAAATGACATGGTGAGTGTACAAAAAAGTAATGCACTGAACCTTCTAGCATTCTATGAGCACCAACTGAAGAATGTGTGTCACCCAAGTCTCAGAGGAGCCTTCGTCAGTGTATACTAATCGTAAATACAGTGTGCTGAGTATCTACATATACCTATCTACATTATTTTTTTATATTATTGGTCTCTGCGGACAGCTTATTTGTCCACCCTACAAGGGTCCAATACAGACGAATGCATTTTTCTCAACTTACCTTTATTTTGTACTACTAATCTTTATATTTATTATTATGTGAAGATGAGACAGATAAAGTCGGAAACGGATTACCAAGATATTTTCCCACTTAACTCCTTGAAAGTGTTGAGTAGGGACGAAAATAAAATGCATTTTTGAATATTCACGTTTTAGTCTAACGCCGATGCTGAACATTGTTGATTGTTCAATGTCTCTCAGCATACTTCGAGTACAAGAAAACCATTACAATTACAAACTCCACACATTAATGCTGACTTCCTTTAGTTCCTTTGTAGTCTTCTCGTTAGTGGTGCACATTGCATGTGATTTAATGAAACTGGTATAAATGTGTACACCATTGCGGATGTAATGTGATAGTATAGACATCGGTATCTTCGCATTTATTTCAACAAGTACATCTTGATGTTCGTAAAACTGCGCCATTCCACTCTCACATTCATTCAACCAGGGTAACAACTTACGACAAATTACATCATTTACTATGTATGCTAGGCTAGAATAAGAGAGAGGAAGAGAGAGAGTATCTGTAATTCTGAATTCCATATCCTGTCTGTATATTATTCTTGACGAAAGCTCATGAGAACGGTAATCCAGATAAATTCATATCCATAAATGTCAAATAATTTTGTCTGCGAGCTGGGAAAAAGTAGAATTATAGATGCAGATACTGTGATTATGTGAGAATGAGAAGATATCATAGTTAGCCTGATGTGATCCTAATCCTGCCGTCACTCCATAGGGCAAATAACAATGCACATTTTAGTGCACTTCTCATCCCATAATATCCACTCAACGACTCATAGAAACTCCTGATAGAACCACACAAATGCTACATGGTAGACCAAATGGCGGACTGGTTAGTGTTAGTTGAAGTTGAAACCGTTTGCTGGCTTTATTACTGATAGCTTTGCCCGCCATGTAATTATATATGTACACCCTTACTTTCAAAAGGAGAGCGTCACAGTTCACAGTAATCATACTCGAGAATCTTTACCCGGATCCGTCCAGAGCAAAGAGGCTATTATAATACTCGTGCCGGCAATGGTACAGGAACGAGGTTCTACTGTAACTGTATAGGTACCCATAATATAGGGATATATCGGTGCGGTAAGCCGAACCGATCTATGTACATAATTCCTTTGAGCTTGAAACAGAATTACAGTCAACAATAAACGACTAGCTATTAGCTGGTGCCGTGCCGGTACGCATTAGGCATAGTGTCGATGTCAAATTTTCGGAACCGCGCATAAGGTACATATCAAATGCATATAACTTCGTATAATTATGCCAAGGCACAAAGATACATTTTAGTGAATATACGTGGGTATGTATCTCCATCTGAAATATGAATTTGGGAATGATGATGCACCTGTGTCATGGATCTTCTGCAATCCTACCTCCTACTCCTACTCTACCCCAGTATCAGTTTCCCTTTTTGCTCTTCTTCCGCTACGTCTAACTTTTAATTCATTCTTCATACTTTATACACATTGCTTACAGTGAGGAAACTGGAAAGGACTCAACACAGAACCCGACTGGACTGGATTTGGATTTGGATTTTTGGACGAGCTTCAACATCCACAGCAAATTTTTCCTGTTTCTCAACACATACGCATATCCAGTACTACATACATACGTATTTTGTGTTGTACATGATTCACTCATTTTTATTTTCCAGCATCCTGTACATTGCACTGACAGTTGATTTTAAAAATTGCTCACTCGCTCATCACATCCTGAAATCCTGGTCCTGGTCCTGGTCCTGGTCCGGATCCTGACCCTGATTCTGATTCATACTTATGATGATACTCTGAACTTTGAAATATATTAGGTGTCCACCTTACAAAGCTCTTCGCATGCTCTTCGCTGTTTCTCTTCGCATTTTGCACTATTTTCCAAACAAACAGATTTGAGATTCTCAAACCCGTTTCTATGGGAAATAGTGC
>JAAXYX010001003.1:0-27758 GCA_036851915.1 Ptenothrix huangshanensis
AGTTAAAAATCCCGGACTTGATTCCTCCTGGCAATGATAATCAGTTTTTTTCACTGCTATTGTCATTGCCAGGAGAATTTATTCAGTTTTTTCTTAATGGGAAACGGCCCGGCCGCCCCCCGCTTCCTTTACCGTACATACTTTAGGCGAGCGGTGCAAGGCATGCTATGTGGGGAGCACCGATCGAAACGGGCCATCTACACCCTGTCGTCCTCATGCTCGGCGCAAATTACTCTATCTGCTTTAGCATTGGGAATATTATTTCGAGAAATAATATTCACTGTGCTAAAGCAGACAGGCAGGAGTGTTGGAAGGAAAAATGTACCGTAGCCAGGTAGGATAGACGGCAGTCAGAACTGGGAGTCGGTCAACGGGGACATTCCTTTGCCGTTCCAATCCACCCACGCTCTTTGTCGAGCACGAAAATCTTAGCTCTTCATCATCCTTACCCTCTGTTATGCGATCACGACGGAAAGATAAGATAACCTACTAGTAATTACACATACCTATGTTCAAAACTCACACTTTAATAATTATACTTTTTCCATGCGATGCCTTGTGTGTAAAGACGACAGTCAAATGTCGTTTTCAAAACGTTACAGCCCAATGCATTATGAACTTATCAACTACGCAGTTCCTAATCAAAGATGCAAATGATCACGAACAAATCTGTATCACTCCTTTTTCTTCTATTGTTCTTGACAGTCGAGACAAAAATTCTTGTAAACAAACTAACAAAGCTCCCAAGTATTTGCTAAGGCGAAACTGGAAAAAATGATTTCAGGTAATTGGTATTTATTTAGTTAACTACAAGTACGTTTTTAATTATCTCGATTCCAAAATTAATATTTTTTGTTATAAAAAGAAATGCAGAGCTGGAAATTTTAAAAAGACGACTTATTCAGTGTAAGAAAATTTTTGAAGAAATTTGTAACCAATTTGGTGGTGGGCTGATTTGTAGTTTTAATGCTGATTGCGGGTGAAAATTTTAGGAAATTACTAGTGCAGTTTGTTGAGAAGTTCGTAAAATCTAATGTTCGCATATCTATAATTATAACAATTTCAGTATGCGATTCACCAGACTGCTTTGGCTGTCTAAGCGGAGGGAATTTTTTTGTCAAATTGTATAACTTGACAAACTGTTGCATCCACAACTTGGCAAATTTTGAGCTGGATTATATCTCAGCTTTGGCGCCAGGAGAATTATGCCCGCACGAGGAACCAGCCCAGGCTAATCTGTTGTTAGGTAAGATTTAAGCACATTTTGGAAGTTCATGACTCAATTATTTCAATGATAAATACCTGTTTGCTTCTAATTTTCAACTAAATTCCAATAATTTTCAAATATTTATATTCTTATATTTGCAGGCGCTGGGACCACAATCGCTGTTATTGCTGGTTTGGCATGTTGCGGATTTGGCATTCGCAAATACCTTTGCTTGCGCCACAGCTACCGTGTTCGAGCTGGGGCTGACGAGAATACCATTGTGGAGGATGACGAGGATGAAGAGTGCGGCACTTGCAGCTCACATGAGGGAGAAATTGCAAATGTCCAGTGTGCACCTACTGAGCGGACTGCGCTTGCAACTACTCAAGGGGAAAATTTGCAAGCTTCTGGGTCTCAAAATCCAAGCTGGGAAATTTCGCTTTCCAACGCCAGAGAGGAAAATGGTGAAAACACGGATTTTGAAACTCTCCGAACTTGGCTAACTGGTTCCACTCGAGTGGAAAAAAGCAAACCAGGCAGAAGTACTGAGAACGTCGAGTTTTTTAAAATGACGACTATGTAGTCTGCAAAATAAAAGCCTTAAAGTAAATCAGTCATAGACTCTTTCCTCAAAAACATATTTTGTGCCTTTACTTTTTTTGGCAAATGTTAATTTTTAAAAGTGTCAAATATTTTCGGCTAAATGACTGTAACTTTGATGATTTGTGAGAGAAACAGAGCGAGCAGGTACAAAGCCATATTTGTGACACACAAATATTTAATTTGTATTTGCATTTATATTTTAAAATTGAAAATAAATTCCTATGCTTTTTTTATTCTGGAACCGTTGTGGAAATTTGTTCCTGAAAGTTTTTGAAGGGACAGCGAAGAAAAACTTAATCCGCTACTATTGCTATACAGGCACGATGTTTGTTTATGGACAGCAATAAATTCACCAATGCACTTTAGTTGAGCTCGTCATTCAGCATACACCAGTTAAAATCATTTTCATTTTCAAAGTTAAGCCGCAAACAACTTGCCTAACAGATAGTGAGAAAAAATCCGTTTTTGTCGTGAAAAAATAGTTAATTTTTTCTACCTACCTACCTAGGAAAGAAGCAATTTTTGTGGTAAATTTTTTTATTTTTATTTAACACCAACAAATTGACTAATCTCGAAGCAGGAAAAAGCATCCTTAAAGAAGTAATTTTAACTTGTCAGGTATCACGTGAGTAGGTAGTTTAGTAGTAGACAGTTTTTTGTTTGTAAACTCGTTTTTCAATTTATTTCCTATTCAAAAACTCATACATACATGCATACGATATAGCTGTAGAAAATTGAGCAAAAATATTTATTAGTAGCGTTCACAGAAAGTTTTTTTGCGTAAGCATAAAATTGTGCACCTACTCTGTTAATGTAATATAAACAGTAGCGTAACTAGGCGTAGGCCGCGAAGACCTAGGCATACACGGAATATTTAAAAATACCCCGCACTCTCACAGGTTTCCACGAAAACGGTGCAGTTTTTGTTTTAATTTACAGAAGACGATGCAGATATTTACAACCAACACAAAAAATGCACAATTGTATGACGCAAAAACGGCGTGATTTTTTTGAATTTGTACGACAAAGACTGGTAGTTTTTAATAATAGATATACTCGATCTGAGCAATTTGGGCTACGAGTAAAAAAATCCTAGTTACGCTACTGAACATATCCTTACTATATTTTCTGCATTTATTATACCCGCAGTTTTTGGAGAAAAAATGCAAAAAAGTAATGGAAGGCTTCAGGTACAATTTTCAAAAACTGTTAGTTATGTATAACTTTTAAAAATGCGCCTTCTTCGTGGTAATCCTATCGCAAGCTGTGTATTTTTAAAAATCATTGGTATGCCTCACCTTACCTGGCATATGCCTAGTTACGCTACTGCTGAAAAATGTATGTGAGTTACGTAAGTAGTTACATTTGACTTTGGTATGCTAGACTTCGCAGGTTCTTTTCTGCCAACAATAGTTGTGAGATGCTACACTATCGTATTTATTCATTTAGTACGCGAGTCTCCAATACCACGCGGGTCAAACGAAAGAAGTTGTAAATAATACGCGAGCCTCTAACTGTACACGGGACTTCAATAGTACGCCGTTTTTTAAAAGTAGTGCGTGCTTGACGATATGATAGTGAGCGGTATCTGACAATTCTGCAACGATTCAGTATTTTTAAATTTACACAAAAACGAGTTTTTTAATTTACACGGAAAATGTGCAGTATTTTTGAAAGCACAAAAACGACGCAGTTTTTAAATTTACATAACAACGACGCATTTTTTAAATTTACACGGAAATGACGCAGTGTTTTTAAATTTACACGGAAATGTCGCAGTAATTTTAAATTTAAACGGAAATGGGCCAGTTTTTTGAAAGTACAAAAACAATGCAGTTTTTAAATTTACACGGAAATGACGCAGTTTTTTGAAATTTACACGGAAATGATGCAGTATTTTTAAACCAAGAAAACGATGCAAGATACCGTAAAACGTCTAAATATAGCCTGCCTCTTAAGGTAGCCTGTCAATAATAATAAAAGAGTACATAATTCTAGGTAATATCTTACCGTTGTAATGTAAGAAAATGTATTTGCTGGAAGTAACAGTCATCGGGTATATTATTATTATTATTATCTGCTCCTTAACTCCAAGCTTACGACTTTTAAAATTATTGATGAATTTACCCTTTTTACTTTCACAGGAAAATTAAATTAAGCGTCACCGTTGTAAATGCCTAGTAATCTATTAAGATTCATTATTATTTACCATTACAATTACCTACCTTTGCCTACCTACCTGCTCCGTTGCTTTTCCCACTTGACCGAGAGCATTAGAGTACTTTTTTTACTATTAGTATTACTGTTATCGTTGACGTTAGTTCACCTACCTTCGTTCAAAACGTAGAGCTAGAAAAGGAAGATGCTACGGTGAGGGGCGCGTACACTGTAAAAAGGGAAATTAGATTTTCATTCTGCGCGCATTACAAAGATGCACCCAGGTGCATCCCGGAGATGTTTCTGGGCGCATCAGGAGCGCGTAATGCACCCAAGTGCATCCGCGGGATTCACATCTAGGATGCACTCAAAAACATCCCGAGATGCATCTGGGTGCATCTTTGTAATGCGCGCAGAAAGAAAATCTAATTTACTTTTTACAGTGTACATAGTAAATATTAGTGTTATGGTTTGCGTGTTTATTTATTAAGTATACAGAAGTCATACGAATTACGAATACGAATCTGTGATGATTATTTTGTGACTTGTAACACTTGGAAGAGTATCAGTGCAACGAACGTCAAATGTGCTTTGTTGTAGCTTGTAGTACAGTCAGTCATAGTGAACGGAGAAAAGATTACACGCAAGAAATGTTTAGGTGTTCAAATGCTCACACCTACCTGCTTACCTTTAGGAATATATATATAAAAGTTATCTGGATATGGATATGAGTATCGGTGTCGTCTTCATAGAGATTGCAATTAATAGTTAATGACTTTAAATCAAACTTTGTATTGGAAATCTTGTAATCAATTAATTGATGTTGGGAAGGCAGTGGCATGCAAAATATTGACTACAGGTAGTAAATAGTTATATCGATGTCAATCTGCCTCTGAAGGTAGTCGGAGATTTCTTGCAGTTAGGCCTAAATATAGCCGGTCTCTAAAGATGGTCGGCTGTCCATATTTAGTCAGTATATTACTTTAATCACAGTTTTACGCTACTTTAATCTGATTTCATATTCTTTGCATGGTCCAAATACATCATTAGAAGTAATTGAAATAATGCGACTTGTCAATAGTTTACGTTCCACCTTTAAAACATACACACGTTGCTTCCCTTTTACTGGTGTATCATTCGTGCATTTGAAATTTATGTAATAATCAGTAGTTAGAAATTTTTTATTTAGGAACTGCGAGTTAAGCAAATTGCTATTTTGAGATGGCCAACAAATTGCAATTGAAACCAGGAAAGCAAAAATAATTTTAAAATATCATCTTTAACGGCAAAACTTGAGCTAGGATTCCAATCAGGCTTAATCGTACACTAGATATTGATCGCTAGATATTTTATGTGGTGTAATATTTGTTTAGCAGTGCAAAGTCAATTATTTTGTTCTTTGTTTCTACGTTGTGTATTTTCTTTGGCTGGTGATTTTTTCGCATAATTAGCATTGAAATGTTTCCATATTTTACATTGAACAATAAAAACTCGATAAAATTGAAAACTTTTCCTGCTCATATTTTCAAAGTTACTAAAGGTAGCAGGCCTCTGAATATAGCCGGCCTCTAAAGATGGTCTGGGGAAAGAGTCAATAGTTACAAAGGTAGCCAGGCTACATTTAGAAGTTTTATGGTATGTATAAAAATATGCAATTAGCAGTCAATAACTGCTTGGTGCAGTTAATTCATTTTTTGAAAACCAATACGTAATTTATTTTAATTTATCCCGATTAAAATTTTCCCATCGTTTCATTTTTCGACGTTTTTGACTAAATTTTCAATTTCGTGCAAATTGTGATACAAAAATGAAAAACGTTATACAGTTTACAAATTATACGTAGATTCAATTGTGAGGCATGCTGCAGTATGAGCGTATAGGGAATATGTAGTTATTAAAAGTAAAATAGCCCAGTTGCGCAAGCAGGATTTTGTTTCGTGTAGGTCTACTAAAAAACTAAATCTTAACAATGTAAATATTAAAAAATGATTTGTTGTATAAAATATAAAACGCGCGTCTTTTTTATTTAAAAATGCATCTATTTAAATAGACTCAAAAATGCGTACTTTTTGTAAATTTCAAAAACGGTATCTATTTTTGAGTAAATTTTAAAATTTAAAAAACCGCGTGTTTTTGAATAAATGTTGAATACATTGTACGTTTTTGTGTCAATTTAAAAAACTGCATGGCATGTCTATGAATTCCTTTAATGTTAGCCGAGGAAAGTCCAACTAGGCTTTACTAGATTTATCTCGCTTTTTACTGAAAAATTCATGGACATGGCTCAGTTTACATCTAGGAAAGAAAAACTTCTCATTCAAGATATATATTATTATTACCACTCGTCCGTGTTCCCACCGTAATACCATAGCAGTTACTTTTAATTCAAAACTATAACATGCCATTTGCATTTTTGATTAGCAGACTATGGCTCCACAAATTACCGTATTTTTACGATGCTCCATTTGCAAAGAAAACCTGTTTGTAGAGCCAAAGGAAGATTTTACTTACGACGACGGTGTAATGACAATGAGGCAACAATATGGGGCTGAGCACAAGAAATGCTTTATGGATGATGTGAAGGAAGGATGCTTCCCATGGTTTCCTCATCGTAAAACTATGGTAGCTCGCATTTTGGGGAATGGGGCTGATCACATGTCGTGTTCGGAACCGCATTTGTTCCACATGGTTTGTTTCCTAAACCATTGTCAGAGCTATCTGCGCTACAAATTCCAAACATTATCCACAAGCTCTACTTTTCTTTGCCCTGTCGGTCTAAATACCGGGCGACAATGCCAGGGAAGTTTTCAGATGTCGGAAGAGCTGGATGCAATGTCGTTCTCGATTTTTGATCTGGGACACGCTATTCACGGTTAATATTTTTGTTATCGGAATGTTAATAGAAGCACTTGAATTTGGATTTGTAAATAATTTATTTTGTTGTATATTTTATAGAAAAGACCTATCGCAAACGAAAGCACCCTGACGTAGAGTATAGAAGGCAAGTAGTGCCGGTACCAAGGGTCCGTGAGCAGCCTCTGCGCGCAGCAGCAGCCGTTGAGGCAAGGCGGGCAGCTTCCGCCGCCCGCGGACAACCGGCGTCACTTCACTCCAACGAAGAAAGTAAGAGATTAACATGTAAAAATTTTATTTTTAAATTGAAAAATTTATTTCTATGGGCTCGTATATTAAAATATTATGGTGTATATTCTACTTCCATTACAATTTGCAACTCCTTCATTGCAGATTTGCTTGGAAGCTATCTGACTGTAAATCTGACCGACAAGAAAAAACTTCGTTCCATTCTCACGCGAGAGCTTAAAGTTATTCTTCCAAAATTAGGTAAGTCCTTTGTGTACTTTGTAAAAACAGTGCAAAGCCAAGTGACAATAGAAAACCCGAAAAATATTTTAAATGCGTAATTTTTTGCCTTAGTAATCTATGATGAAGGCCTAGACGCACGCAATGCGGTGGAACAATGGCTCAATGCAATGCCTGGCAGCCCACTCGACCCAAATGTTCCCGAGGATCAGTTGCCGGAGCTGGAAAATGCTCTCCCAGACGAAGGTGATGAAAGAGAACCCAGGCGTGAAAATGCTGATGATGACGGTAACTATTACTATTTTTATGAGTTGCAAAGGTAACAATGAATTAAAAAACTGGCTGCAGTAATGGTATTTATGTTCTTCTATGCTGATATTTATAATAATAATAATATTCTGAAGGAAATGAGACGGAACAGGAAGTTGTGCAGCAAGAAGCAGAAGTTGAGGTTGTAGTGGAGGAAGAAGCCCAGCCTGTTATACCTCAGCCAGAGTTGGATGCTCCTGCCCCCCTTGCAGAGGATGATGATGATGTCGTTGTCGTTGAGCACTTCAATGCAGCAAACCCATCAATTTTGCGAGCTTTTGAAGAATTTGCTACCGATGCCATGGAGCTGAATGTATTTTCGCCGGCCGAGACGGAGCGACTTGAGCAGCCACTCAACCCCATTGTTTTACGCCGTGTCGGCCAGGGCCATTGGATTAATCCCGATAATGCAGACGACAGTGACTAAATTTGGTAAACAAGACTGGTGAGTTTTGCAGTACACTTGGAATATACGTTTGACGAATTTTAAACTATTTTTGTATTTTCTAGAGAACTAATTGCAAGACTGAAGCCTGGGCAGCAAATATTTACATTTTCACTTGATTTTTTTTATTGATTTTTGTTTTTAAACAAACCACACATAATTTTCAAATGTTTACACATACTTGCGAATTGGTTATAATATTATTGTAGTTGTAATTTCTCATTAATAAAATAAAAAACATTTTGCTCATACACCCGAATTAAGAGCGTAAGGCTTTTACAAAAATGTGAAGATAATAATCAGTGATTCACGCGTTGCTTATTATCATCGCGTTTTGGTACTAGCCTTGCGGGAAATGTGGTGGCGGGCTTTCTCGGGTGTGTGAGCAAAAGAAAATGTTAATCATGCAACTTCTACCTGCAAATACTAAGTACAATTAACTTGCTAGTGCTAATACAAAAGATTAAAATTTAACAACTATGTGATAATTACATTCAGGAATGTTAATAGTGGTAATCGAAAACTTATAAAGAAACCCATCACCCTCCGAATTTATATTCTACTTTAGACAAAAAAATTAAAAAATATTTACAACCATGTAGAATAAAAAGTCTCAATTTTCCTCAGCGTCCTCGTCTTCGTTGTTGTTGTTGTTGTTTTGTGGTTCATTTGCTACAGGAGCCGCGGCTTCAGCAGCTGCTGCAGGCTGAGCTTCATTTTGTAATCCAGCCATTGCATTTACTTGGCGAGAAAGCGAACTTCTCTGGCAGTCTTCAATGTAATCAACCAAAAACTCCATCGCAGGCTTGTCAAACTGCAGCACGGGCCCATTCCAGTGACATTTGGCGGAAACATCAGCTGGTAGTGGCGAATGAATCAGCAACTCATACCTGCCTGCAATAAAATAATAATAAAAATGGTGCATATGTTTATTGCACATGTAATAAAAGGGCTTTAAAAGGCACATATTATCTAACATTTAATATGAAAAATCTTACCAGTTACTTGGTTCTTGATTAACCTGACTTTTACTGAAGTCAATTTCAAATCCGGCTCCTTCCAAAACTCGGGCGATTTGCAATTTTCCAAGGCCCGTCCTTCGGGTTTGTCACTGAAGAATGGAATGAGATCGTCACGTGATCGTCCTTCCGTTGGATGCTCGTCAATTTGTAACAGTACTTTTCTTGCAAAATGCATAACTGATATAGCCTCAAACTGCGAAAAACCAAGAGACGTAAAACCCTTGATGGGATTTTGGCGTCCAAAGTACAAAAACTCCGTTCTGAACGGTCCGTTCCAAGCTTTGCGTGCATAGATGCCGTCATAACCAATCTGAAAAAATAACAAAATCCAGAATCTTACTTGGCTTGACTTGATTAGCGTCAATAATATCTTTGCAAAAAATGCACAAAAAACACGCTGATAACTGCTGTTAATGAAAATACATTACCTGAAATGATTCATTGTTTTCAAACCAATTCCAACTGTTTGGGGAATCATGCTTTCGTCCATGGTTCAGCCCAACAATCCTTTGATTTGGATTGAATCGAATCAATCGTCTTTGTCGTGCTCCACCTCGAAATGCGGGCATTGTATCTGCAGAGCAAAATGCAAATCCAAATTATCAAATTACAAACTAACACGACTCACCTATTTAAACTTACCAAATGAAGCTTTTGTAAAAACAAAAACACTTACAGTTACCAAATCTTTTTTCTAATTTTTGAAGCCTTGTCGTATGCGTTAGGAGCATGAAATGCTGCCAAAGTTGAGTCAGTCTGACTTAAAGCAACAGATACCCGCAGCAAAGAAACTGGAAGTGTTGATTCTAGAGTTCGACTTGCTGCGTTTTATACTGCAACGGATTTTTTCCAAAGTGCTGGGAGTGTACGTTAAATACGCGCTACGTCAGTGCGTGCTTTTTCACAAAGTATTAAAAATTATGCAGATCTATAAGATCACTTTCCTTATCTATTGTCACTTTAAACACTTTATCTGAGTTTGAAAAAACACGACAAGCAACAATGACGCTGAGTATTGTATAAGTACATAAATACGTTAATACGATCCGATTTTCGACAAATGTGGCAAAGGCCTTTGTATTTGCTCCATAAGTAGACCCAATTTCGTGACAGGGATTCGGAGGTACAGAAAGCGTCAAACCATAAGCTTGTAGCACTCTGAGCTGAAAAGTTGGGCTCAAATTCTTTCTTGTATTCTCGAGCTAATAACTTCATCTTATCAAGGATCATTCTTCTTTTCTGTCTTTTTGATTCCAGCGTGATGCATAAATCACACAGTTTGTTTACCGAAGGAGCAATTGAGAACTCCGCAATCCGTTTGTATTGTCGTCGCCCACAGTCTGGGCATCTTATTAACTGCAAGTGAGGTCCAGGCATTATGCTTACGTGAGTAATGCCGCTTTCAGTCATCTTTGGAGGAAGTTTTTTGTAACAGCACAATTTCCTTTGATTCATTCTGCTCTTTAGAAACTGGAATCAAAGAGTTCAAACAAGCCTAAATTAAACCAATCTGAACTAGGCATAAAATAAAAATCTGGTAAGTCAACCGCGTAGTAATCCATATGACGAGCAAAATCAAAAAGAAATTTCATCGCATTTGGTCTTGCCACAAACCGATATTTAGATGCGCAAACACATTCGTAATTGTCAATATTAAATGGCGTGGAAAAGGTGTAAAATGACGATGGATCAAAAGGAGAAGCTAATACGTCGCAAGATGAAGCTTTTTTGTATACACCAAGCCAATTATCTGGATCACAAAAGGATTGGACACTTTGACACTTTAACAGATATGCTAATATAAAAACTGCGAGGAGACCCCGTGCATATTCACGTCTGCAGCGATAATTAGCCGATTTGCTTGGTTTGGTAAATGGGAAGGCGAAACAATTACAACATGTTTCATGTTTTGCCAGCGATTGTCCAACAGTGTCAAATAAAACGTACAAGTCTATCCACTTAGATTCCAATAGAAAGCGACTGATTTTTATTATGTGTTCCGATTCGTTGTAATCACTAGTATACATACGATAGTTGCCTGCTTCAAACCTAGTCCACCTTATGCCTTTAAGTTTCACAAAACAGTTATGAGTAGTTAGTGGATGTGAACAAGTAAAACGATTTCTGCACTCGTCGCACGGTAAATAGTAAAACATTTTCAGCGTTAGTAATGCACATGTGAAAATGAAGCTCTTGAAAGAAACACATAATTTTTAAGAAATATTTGAAGTTAGTTGTCAATAGTGGTTTAAAAATTGCGATCAAAATTTTCAAAAAAGCAAGCAACAAAATAATGAGGGCTAGGGACCATGTAAAAGTTTGGCATATCCGACATGTAGTAATCAATGTGCAAAGCAAAGTTGTGCAGAAATTTCATTGCATTTGGTCGGGTCAAAAATCGATATTTGCGCTTGCAAACGCAATCATAGTAGTTAATATTAAACGGCAAGCGAAACGTGTAAGCTGATGATTGATTAAAATCGGATGCTAAAATGTTGCAAGACGCAGACTTGTGCTTTAGAAGACCTACCCAGTTGCTTGGTTCGCAAAAGTTTTGTACACTTTGACACTTTAATAGATACGCCAGCAAAAAAACAGCAATTAGTGCCTTAGCGTAATCCCTTCTGCAACGGTAACGAGAAGACTTGCCTGGTTTGGAAAACGGGAACGCAAAGCAGTTGCAACAGTTAGAATGTTCTGCAAATGTTTGCCCAACGGTTTCAAATACCGAATATAATTCCCGCCAGCTGGGTTCCAGGAACAAACGACTAATTTTAATTGTATGTTCGCAAGAGTTTTTATTATTTTCCAAATCAAACAATTCGCCCACTTCGTATTTTGTCCACTTAATGCCATTTAGTTTTACCCAACATCCGTTTATTGCGGTGGAATATAAACATCCAGCCTCACGACAGTCGTAGCACGGCAAGTAGAACATTTCAGATCATCATGAACACTGATGTAATAGCTACAATTAAAAGTTTCAACTCACTAATTTTGCACACTGCTCTGGTTTACCTTATACGTAATGTACGATTCAGAAGAGATAATTAAACGATTCAAATTTGTCCTGATTTAACCATATCGAGCCATCCGGCGTTTCGGCATTCGGCATATCGCACTCGTAATAGTCTAAGTGTCGTGCAAAATCAAGAAAAAATCTCATTGCACCAACGTGATTAACAAACCTATACTTTAGCGTGCAAATGCACTCACCATGGTTCAATGTAAATGGCAAACGAAACGAGTAAACTGATGATGGATCAAATGGCTGCGCTAGAATTGTACAAGATGCACTTTTATGTTTACAGAGTCCGTTCCAATTATTAGGCTCACAGAACGATTGTACACTTTGACATTTTAACGAATTCGCTAGTAAGTATACAGCAATAAGAGCTTTAGCATAGTCTCTTCTGCAACGGAATTGTTCTGTATTTTTGGGTTTAGTAAAAGGATAATCAAAAGATTTGCAACAGTTGCTATGTTCGGCACATGCTAAGCCTACAGTATTAAATAGGAAAACCAAATATGCCCAGTCACTTTCTAGATACCACTGATTGATCTTAATAAGATGCTCGGAAGGGTTGTAGCTGTCAAATGCAAATTCGTCAAGTTCCCACTTGAACCACCTTATACCCTTTAATTTTATAAAACAACTATTATTTTCTGATGCACATAAACCGTCAAAACGACAATTACAACATTCACATGGCAAGTAGAACATTTTCAATCCTTATACAAGTCCCCATAGAGCATTTCAAGATTATATGACGTGATGTACTTTGAATCAAAATTTAAACAATAGTTAGCCCTTAGTACTTTTATTTGAGCTAAAAGATTATTCCTATGGAATTTGGTAAAACACTGACGGCTGAAGACACGATACGGTTCTGATTCAAAGCGCGGACTTTCCCTGTACGAAACAAATCCCGGTATTTCTTTGCTGAACTTATTTTCAAGCTCGTATTCATATCTTATATTAAAGTCAAGGTAGTAATGCTGACCAACTATTGTGTCAGGAATAGCTTGTGGTTCGCAAACTTTTGGTTTGTCGGCTAGCGCAAGCCGCAAATACAATTTGTCAAGTCTTTTTTCATTCCCAATAGGGTGGTTTCGTTCACACTGGCGACTGCAATACCGAAAGCTAGGATATAGCTGATTGTTTGAGGTTGGATTCAAAGATCTAATAGAAGCTCGGCTAGCACAAATAAAGTTTGTACACATGTACTCAAGACAACGAATTTGTGCAAAACACTGCGATTGTTTGGTTCCTCCACAGGAGCAAGCCAACGGCATGCTTTTTTGATTGCTTTTGGACGATCGACCGAAACTGAATTCCGTGCACTTGTGTTGCTTCTTTAAATAGTCCGAAGTAGTAGTAATGCATTTTCAGTTGTGAATGCAGCATTTTTGTGCGTGTTGAATTAGTTAGGTACTTGAAGATTTATTGATGTTACTTTCAACACATTTAAATTCAAAATTTTCAATAGTAGTGCTTAAAGAATCTTAGGAGAAGCCGGATTTAAGATTATTTTAAAATCTGACAAATGTTTTTTACTTTAACTCAAGTAACATCTTTATCATCGTAAGCTGGCTGGTTATTACTTTTATTTTGGAATCAAAAGAATATACCTCGTTGCTGTCTTAAAGGTAATGCTGAAGAATGTCTACTATTGAAGTCAAAAGAGCAAACCACAATGTGCCAAGAAGTGTATAAAGGACACGAATCCCTTTTAAGGTTCAAAACCTATTCAGAGACATCTTAAGGCGCTTAAGAAACGCATTGTACGTGCAGTAAGCTAAATCCAACCTTAAATGGGTATAGAATCCTGTTATTTATCGTTGAGACGTTCAGTTAAAACGATTCCGTATATTTATTTCTTTTGCCTAGTTGAAATAACTTACATTAAAATAAAAGTACTGACGCTGATACACTTCTATGTCAATCTTGTGCGATCAGTCTCTGTGTGAAACCTGAAAAGCAACATGTTATCAAATCGCGTTGACGCAAATTTAATACACCGCTGGGCAAAACAAAAGCCGGGCGAATTGGTTAACATACCACCAAAAGTTCCATACGAGTTGCTTAGTGAAAAGCAAAAAGATATTATTAAATTAGTAAGAAATCAGATTGCAAAAACTGAGTCTGAATTTTTTACAAGTCCGCTCCAACTTGTTTGTACTGGAATCGCTGGAGCAGGAAAATCAGTTGTTTTAGAGCATGTGAAATACATTCTTAAAGAAAAAGAAATAGCAGATAGCAATTTTAAAAGCATTATTGCGGCCTATACAGGATCAGCGGCATTTGCAATAAAATCTCAAACTATACACTCCGCATTTAAAATTCCAGCTTTTAAAAATGTCAAAGAACTCATTAAGAATCCCTGTAATGCAAATATTAGTGAAAATCATCAAAACTACTTTTCAAAAATAAAAATGCTCGTGTTTGAAGAGTATTCCATGATCGGATTAAATTTATTTAGCTATCTAGATCACTGTATGCGAATAACAAAAAAAGAATTTTCAAACGCAAGTTTTGGTGGGCGCAGCATACTCCTTTTTGGAGATATTTTTCAAGTTTTACCTGTAAATGATTTTCCTTTATTTGAAGATCCGTCAGGCATAAAATACGTAAACTACAATGAAAGCAACGTTCATTTACTAAGTAGTGCAAAACTGTATCGTAATATTTCCAAAGTGTTTGTGCTAAACCATTCTTTTCGCCAGGAGGGAGACGATCAATGTCGAAAAGAATTTCGAGATTTTCTATTTCGACTTCGACACGGCAATTGCACACATGGCGACTTGGAAAACATTAAAAAGCGAATGAAATCAAATTTAACGATGGAAGAACAAGAATTGTTTGCGAGTAGCATCTCCGTGCACAACACCAACTCGGAAGCTAATGATCGTAATTGGTATGCAAATTTTAATACTTACTGGTTATTCATGTTAATAATTATAGTTTTTGTGTTTTAGGCAAATGCTAAGCAAGCATTATGAAGCGGAAAAGATTGTTTCATTACGGAATGGGCTCTACGATTTACATATTTCAATTGGAGCGAAAATAATGCTACGTCGCAACCTTGCCACAAGTCTCGGATTAGTAAACGGAAGCTTTGGAACCGTCGTGGATATTGTTTATGCAGATTGCATGAATGAAATCGGTGAAGTTGATATTAAATACATTTTATGCAACTTTGAAGAGTATTGTGGCTCTGAATGTGTAACGCTTGAAAACGGAAACAAAGGAATTCCCGTATTTCGGGTGAAAGATATTCAATACTGTAGATATTCACGGGAATTTGTGCCTGTTACTCGATTTCCTATTGTTCTTGCCTATGCACTTACAAAGCATAAATGTCAAGGACTAAATATGAATAAAATTATTATTGAGTTGGGAAATAAGGAGCAATTTAGTGGGACAGATTATGTGTCATTCTCAAGAGTCCCGTCTTTTGAGTGTGTAATGATTTGGGACTTGTATGTAAACCAAGGAAGAATAATTAATTCCTCTAAGCAAGAAAGTAATGCGCAAGGCATAGAAGAAAGACGTTTAAAAGAAATCGAGCAAAATATGTATGACCAACAAATGTATTAAAGTGATTTGAATCAACCATTTTGCAGTTGAATAAAATTTTATTATTACACTGTTTAAATCATTTACATCGCTTTAAAACAATTTATCCGGATAAGCATAATTGACATCTACACTATGAGACACTATTCGATGCTTTTGGCATTGTTTGTTGTCTTAGTTTTACATCATAATGACCGTAAGGTAAACTATAATTAACATCAGTTGGATCAGAATATACACGACATAAATCCAAACTATGAAATGCAATCTTATTTACAACTATATTAAACAACTTATGATTTATAGATTGTATAAGTTGAACATCTAAGTTTATTAATTTGTCGTCATTTAAAACACTTTTATACGTCTCATGCGTGCAATTTTTTAAAGCCGCAGCAGGAATACCTTTAGATTTCAAATCGTTGCTATTGTCAAAGAATTTGAGACTGTATTGCTTAGCTTTAAGCGCAACTACCTCAGCAATGTCAAACGATTCAATTTGCCATTTGCCGCTCACTTTTGTCTGAAAGTAATGTAACTCTGGAATATTGTCGTATATTTTGAAAATTTCATGCTCTTTGGAAATTTTTGAAAAATCAAAAAAATGTTTATGTTTCACCAAATCTGCATAGAAGGTATTTTCTGGATCTTTAATAGAACATATCGCACTATCTGTATCGCTGTAAACCAAACTAATTCTATCGTTGAACACTTGCTTCAATTCATCATGGTAGCCGGTGTAAAATATGACTTTTGCATAATCCAAAACAGCCATTCCGGATTGAAGAATGTTATTCAATACTAGTTTTTGCGGCTTTAGAATCACTAGGCTCAAATTAGGACTAATAGATTTAAAATCCTTGCATCTATCCATTGCAATGTACATTCTTGCTTGAGCTCTGGATTTACAGAACTTGATTTCAATTAATTTATCATTTGATTGTAACGTTTTTCCAAATATTGAATTATTCATGATTTTAAGAAAGTCCTTTCTCGATGGGGTTGTTGCAACCTTTCTATCTTCCAAATTTTGAGTAATATAACTTTTAAAGTATGCTTCTTGCTTAAATCTAATCCCTTCATGAATTTTAATAATTTTCATGCCTTTATTTAAATAATAACGGAGAATAGAATGATGCAAAACATACTCAATTTTATCATAACAAGTCAACAGTAGCTTTGGTTGAGTAACAAAGGTTTTTGATATTGAGCAACTAAATTTTTCTATCAACCCCTTCTGCTTTTCAGATAATTCATCTAACTGAACACATAGCTTTTGAGGAGCTAACGGCATGTCTTTGTACGTATCATGTATTGATTTCGGATATGCTAATGACACTCTCAAAATATAACCAATATCATCTTGACCTACTGTTTGACACTTCCAATCAATATTTTGCAAATCTAAAGGTGCTACCCACTCGTAATTTGATTTTGGAAATTTTTCAAGCATTGCGTGTGAATATAAGCTAACTTTATCAAAATAAGCAATATGCAACCTCTCTTTTTTAGGATCATAGCGTCTGAAATCCCGCTCAGTGTTTGCAGTTACAAGTTTTTTGCAAGCAAAACACATTCCTCCTCTAATTCCGTCCTTAATAAGGTTCAGCATTTTTGGATCGCGAATGTAATCGATTTCCACCCTTGACTTGTATAGAAAACAATTCCAGCCAAATGAACTAACTGTACACGAATATGTAGGGTCTAATCCGTATGACCTAATAGCGTTAAACCTAAACTGCTCCCACACAACGGCCAATAGTAAAACATCAAGAATATTATACAATCTGCAATAACTTTTAAAATTTTTTATATTGAATAACTGAATAATTTTGCAAACTAACATCCACTGTTCATCGGTAATTAATTCATTTTTCAAATCGTTATTAAAATATTCTCGGTCCGGAACGGGGACATGGTCCTGAAACACATGAGGACCGGTTAAAAAAGAGTATGGAAACGGTATTTTTTTTAACAATAAATCAATATTCGCTTGTGTAGGAATAACGTTTGAATGCGGAAATATTGCTTTAAAGGCTTGCGGTAGAAGCGAAAAAAAGGGCGAGTTTTCTTTCTGCAAGTTTGATACTAGAGTCTCTAAACTAGAGTGCAAAAACTGAAAAGAATCTACAAACCTTAGCTTTACCCTTGGCGCTGTACGATTTTGAGTGTCTTCAATGTCATTTGCAAAATTTGGAATAAAATGAACAGCAGAAGTTATTTCCATCTGAATAAATTTTTCAGAGCTTTTCGCAATTACTTTTACATCGTTCATATTAAAAATATCAGAATCTAGATACTGTGTAAGCAAATGAAAATCAAAGCCTGTTCCGTTGTGTGCGATACATACCAGCTCGTGCTTAAACTTTATGCGAAAATTGCATTTACTGCAAATTGTCATTAGGTATTTACCACTTTCGTGACAGTGATGCCAACATTTGATTACTTTTTTTGCAACCCCAGCATTCTGTGTAAACTCTGCACTGCACATTTCGCAATTCGTAGCATGCAAGTGTCTTTGCATTTCAGCGTCAGTCGGCTTTTGAAAATTATTGGTGTTTCTAATATGAGATAAAACTCGCTGACCCCAATCAAAAGCTAATCTAAAAAATTCTTCTACCACATTTGGCCCATCATAATATTCGCAGGCAACTAAACTCGGGCTTTCTTCTGAATATTTAACAATGACAAACGAAAAACTGGCTGGAATAAACTCTGATTTTATTTGAGTACGACTTTTACTACGTACATCGTTTACTGGGGTTGCGAAGGTTTCAAAATCAAAATACATTACAAACTGATACGGTAGGCTCATTTCAGGCCGTTTAAAACTTAGTTTTTTGCCTGCATCTGGAAATACAACTGTTTGTAATTCGCTAGTTCTCATGCATGTTTCGTTATGCGCTTGTAAAAGCAATTCACTGTTACAATGTCGAAAACATTTGTTGCAAAAATAAACTCGCTTTGGCTTGACATGTCCTAGAAACTTATCCAAAGATGTAATCAACACAAAATGAAACAATTTTTCCTCTTTTCGGGATTCGTGAATAAGAAATAGATTAACTTTGTGGTTAAACGCGCATCTACTTGCTCGCGCTAACACAACTTTATCCTTTCTATGAGTAAAAATATTTACACACATCTGATTTTTGTTTTCAAACGTTGCTACATCGGAGTATATGTTTACAAATCCTTCTTCAAAATCTGAGAAATCAAACTTTGCAAAATGTTTTTCCCACGTCGTAGAATTAACAAAGTCCTTTTGTTTTTCTCCTCGTTCTTTTCGTTTCTGGTTTGCTTTTATTTCCTCCTTCATATATACACTTGCTGCAACGCAGTGCATAAAACACTTATTGTCACGGTTTTTAATATTTAGAACTCCTTTTTTATGAAATGGCATTTTTAGAAAACCCCTTGCTCTTGCATTTGGAAATAATATTAGTTCTGCTATTTTTATCTGAAATGAATCTATTCGTTTTAAACTCCAGCCGCTCGAGTTATCCGTAAAAGTGTTCTTCTTCTCAATAATTTCATTTGCGGATTGAAATAAAATATGCTCACTATCTGCGGGGATAAATAAATCATAGTTATCAGATTTTAAGTAATAAAAATCTGATTTAAGATCGTCGCCGTCACCAACATTTTTTTCCATTAACAATCCAATAATAACTTGTACGCGCAAACTTCCATGAATAAGAAAGATTTGCTCTAGCAACTTTTTTGAAGGTTCGTCAAGGCGTGTAAATACAGCAGAAATGTCAATCATGTTTTCACTTAAGGGAGGCTTGTAAATGTATGTTTTGATTGTTCCTAAATGGGACCGTGAAAACTCTTTAAAAACAGTTAAGTCGATTTGTCTTCCACTGTCAATGTGCCCGCCTTGTTGACCTGGTCTAGAGCAAGCGTGTCTATTGGCACGGTCACTGCAGTACATTCCACAATCAGCACAAAAGTGAATTTGCTCAACGTGTGCATCGTAAAGTACATACGTTCGACAGTAAAAAGGACAGCCGGGCATTGTGCAATGCAGAAACTGCAATAAAAATATGGAATATAAATAAATATTGAATAATACAAGTGGCCTAATTGCATTACTAATTAAATCTCTTTTGGTTATTATTATTATTACGCAAATATTTATGCTTACCAAGTTCCATGTTCCCGTTTTTCTTGATACTGGATATGTAAATGTTTCTTCATTTGGATCAACTGCCGGTGTCGACGCCATTGTATTTGCAAACCTTGTAATACTTTTAATTTGGATCAGCACTTCTTCTCCATCGAGCAGCAGCGGTAGTCAGAATTGCTCTCAAGAACTTCCAAAGCTTGAGACTGAACAGCAAAAATAGCAAAACCGAAGAGGTATAGACAGCTAAGAAAAAATAATTATCCATCATATTCTTGATCTTTTATTCAGAAAATGGTGCATAAAGACTATGTGCATTTTACCTGCAGTCTCGTTTGTGTAGCTAGAGGTTTCAATCGTATGTATGGAATCGTTACCATACATAGAATGCATTCCTGGAATAGGCTTTGTATTAAAGTCATGAACAAGTAGGCATTCAACATAGCGACGTAGGTGCTGACTAAAGGGAGAGCTAGTATGATCCTTAAACTGTGACTTATCCGCCGAGGTGCGCATTATGAGAGGAAGAATATGCTCAACAGCTTTGTCAAGATTATCTTTTAATGTCTGCCATTCAGTGTCCATTGTCTCTTTATTATAAGCTTTAGACGGAATTAACGACGTGAGCTGCAAGTCAACAGTTTCCTTTTCAGAGATCACGCTCTCTGAAGTTGCGCCAAGGATCGAAACTATTAACCCAAACCCGAAGCACGTTAACTTCATTTTTGAAATGATATTTGACATGTTTTTTGTGCAGCAGCTTATAGGTAACTAACAGACATTTGTGTCTGCTCTCTCACATATCACTTTTGTCGTCTGAATTTTGCCTGCTTGTCCTTTTTGGTTCTATACTTCCGTTTGGGTTTTTTTAATCCTTTTTTGCGCCGTTCTAGGCAGTAGAGCGGATGATGAGTAACCCATTCGGGCATTGGCGGAGGTTCTTTGCTTGTATTATTACTTTTTTGTTCTTCAATAGCTGAATCATGATCACTATGCATATTATTGTCATTTTCTTGATTGCTTCCACCATACTGTAATTTTTCCGTATCCTTGTTTGCGTCAAGGTCAATTTTTTTATTAGCATATATATCACTAATTTCACTAAACTCCTTGTCTTGTTGCTTACTTGTAATTGCGCACTTATCAACTGGTGAGGGGAGAGCCACATTTGTCTCACATTTGATTTGTTTTGCACTCTTCTCGGCATTTTCATGTTTTAGCAAAAGCATTAACCGGTCAAATAGCTGAGGCTCAATTACTTTCATCCTTTTCGCAAACATTTTGCAAACTTAATAACAAAATTATCTCACAAGAAATAACTTTCAGAAATATTGTACACAGAGACCGTTGAACTAAATTTTGATGCTTTTGCAAGTTTAATCTAACTTTAAGCGGAGTTTCGGCGCGTATGATACTTTTTACAAGCACACTTACACGTTTAAAATCACTTTTGCTCAAGCAACTTGTAAATTTAGTAATGTTCCGTACGCATTCGCACACTGCATATAACTGATCTAAATTAGCTGAATCAATGAGTTTATTATACGTTAAAGGTTTACAAATTGAAAGCACGTACAAGAACTCGGCTTCGCGTTCTAGATGACACATTATGTTAACTTTTAATAAAGATTTCACACTCTTCAGATGGAAAAAGACTGTTGCGAACCCAAAACTTAGACTTCTTGTCCCTTGGATGCAAACGCAAGACTAAATAGCCAAAATCAGATTGAACACAGGCACGATTATACGCACCAACCAAGAACTTTGTCTCATAAGGTACTACTTGCCTAGCAATGCTTACAATCGACGAACGATCTCTTGGTATATCAAATAAAACAACGTAATTACTATTTATGTTTATTTCCCTTAACTCTTTACTAAAGGCATTTTGAAGCACAAGAATAATAGATACGTTACGATGATGGCAAAATTTGGTAAAAAAACTTTCAATGAGTTCAAGGTTTGATCCTTTACGAATAATATTCATCTGATCATCTAGCACGACAATTGTAGGGGAGCTGCCATCTAAAAATTCAATGCTTTTTATATCGGTAGTAAATACAATATTTGGGTCTTCAGCAGCTAGCTCATCAAAGACTGGCTGATGATCGCAGTATACATAAATAACTTTTTGAATTTTCTCGCTGAATAACTCGTCTCTTTTTCTTAATAACTGAGCTATTAAGTGAGTCTTTCCCGATCCGCTTGGCCCAATTACTTGTATTTTGCACGGATGAACTAGTTCGAAACTAGCAAGTTCTTCCTCCATGCTGAGAAGGAACGGCGAAGAATAAATGAATGAAGCAAAAAATAATTAAGACTGGCTGAAAATTAAAATGTATTTGGTTTATATACAGGTTTTGATTTTATTTTAACAAAATTCAGGGCAATTACATTTACACGTGTTACTCATTATACATTTTTGGCTAGTACTATAAATTGAATGCGCATTAAAATTGGGCAATCTATTTATAAATGCGCGAATTTTTCTATCATTTGTGCGAGTAGAGACCGTAAAAAATCTCAAAATATTTTCAAAGGTGATACCTATAGAACGACAGTACAAAAAATAAACACAATATTGTCCGCAATAATAAGAATTTGCACTTTGTAAAACAGCGCAATTCTCCTTAATAATATTTAAAGCTGGCTTATGTACATTTTTATACTTGCTTAGATCGTTTCCATACGAGTCAAAATACTCGCATTCATTTGGGCTTATTATATAAAAAGCCAACCAATGCTTTCCAACTTCATTGCTTAGGTCTGTGTTTACAACAACGGCCTGAGGAAAGGACTCAAACTTGAGTGTTGGCAAGACGTCTGCTGGCACCACGCAGTACGGAACTTTAATATTCGAGGTTGAAAACAAAATTTTTAATGCTTGTTCAATCGAACTTGTATTCATCTTCAACGATCAAATGTAACCCGCTTGTTTCTGTCAATTTCCAACACGGCTTGGTACTGTGCATATACTATGCAATTTACTGGTTCATCTAAAGGCGACTTAAAGCGGATTGAAACCTTTATTTGGCCTTTCCTGTTCACGCATAAAGCATTTCCGCTATTCGGCAGCAATTCGATTGCTGTCAGTACATTTCCTGCGTAAAAGAAAAATAAATTTAAAATTTATTTTCAAATTATAAATTTAAATAAAAAACTTTAAATGTATTATTTCTCTTACCGTTTTTGTAATTATCTCTGTTGATGGAATTGCCGAGCAACTCGTTTGCTGCTGTCTTCCTCAACGTTCGCAGCCCAATTAAGTAATTATCTACTCCAGCTTCGTTAGTAGTCTTAAAACTGTAGGGGATAATTCTATGCTCCACCGTTATTCCGTTCCACGTAAATACTAGTTCGCTCAGATTTTTGTGGACAAAGTTAAATGGAGACTTTGATATTTTTCCGCAAAAAGCTTCACTTGACACAAAGCCGACAACTAACACTTTTGGCATCTTGCCAAGAATGAGAGCATCGCTCGTGACAGACGTGAGACCTGTGGCAATAGTAAACGTTCTCAGTTCAACTTCGTTTGTTGGATACAAGCAGGACTTATTTTGCGACAATTTTTGCCTGTGATCATCAATGATGTCTTTGGATACAATAATTTTAGGTATATAGAGTACAGCTTCGTCTATAACATAAATGTATGGCGTGCCATTGTAGCCATCTTTTGTTTCAGTGGCACTGTCGAGACACATTTCAGGAGGCGAGCGCTTAAGTACAATGCGAATATCCGTGCCCGCGGGAAAGTACCGGGGCTGATTAAAAATATTTCCCACCAACTTTCCAAGAAGAAAAAATTGTTGCGATTTTTTTGTAGCCTCGTACCGTTTTTTAAATCCAGCATCCCCTGCTTCTGTGTAAACATCCGGCACAACATTTGGATAGTAGAATTCGTCTAGCAGTTGATTTTGCTTTTCGAGAGAGCTAGTTGACAAAAGCCGCTGCATGTAGGCAATGTACGCATAAAAATTTGATGTATCAATGACAAGCTGTCCATTTATATAACATTCCAAATTTTGAAACATGGTATGAAAAAATAAATTCGATGGCGCCACTACGTCTGTTCCATCACATTTTTTCCCATCTTGTAACAAAATACGACTTGTAATAGCCAGATATGAATTTGCCAAATCCAAATATCCCGATTGGTCGCTTACAGATTGAAATTCCAATGGATTATGACCTTCCTTAATACTTACAGTTGGATAGCATTGGACATAGTCTGTGCTAAATAACGTTGAGACGTCTGTTGGAGGCATTTGGAACAAGTCTAATTCACTGCGCTTATACTGAGCCGAACCTTCATAAATTGTAGGAGATTCTTCGAACACAGCGTTAACGTCCATGGTTAACGACGAGTGCAATTCCTTTTTCGCACTCCACCTAACCTTTTTCGTCTTCTTCCTGCTCCGATTTGTTGTAATCGCTTAGGCCTTCTAGAGACTTTTAATTTGCGACGCCGTCGTCGTCTTCCTCCTCCAGTTTGCAGTGGTCTCTTGCTTGAAGCTCCGCGGCCTTTTTGTATTCTTCGCCTTTTGCGAGAACTGCGAGCAGAAGAGGAAGATGAAGACTTTAGAGGTAAAAGATACGATGATCCTTCTGAACCAAGACCAGAACTGCCACTAGCCAAGAATCCTGTGCTGTCACCTCCACCGCCAACTTGATTATGGTTGGGTTCTTCCAGAACACAGTTCTTATTGTCGTCGCAATTTATTTGGCGCATTATTGTCTTGGTTTAAAATGTAATTTAATAATTGTCTCAAAATCGCCCAGGTCTAATTGCCTTCCGTACTCGTCTACCAGCCTGATTTTCACTTGACGTACTTCCTCGCGGCTAAGTGGGAGGTAAATGACTGGTTGCAAATCAACCGAGCTTTCATTTAAATAGTTTTCGCTAAGGTCCAGACTTGCTAAAACAGGAAGTATGTGTCTTCCATATATTTGATTTTCAACCAAGTCAGACAGAACAAGTAGGCGCTTACTGGGTGGTAAATTGGAAGGCAATATCTGGTCACCCTCTTCTTCTTTGAAATCTTTTTCATTCTCTTGCTCGACGATTTCGTAGCCAACTGGAATGCGCTTTCCTTTTACAAATACACTGTCTTCCGGAATCCCAAAATATGCGTTTAACAATTTTGGGAGCGTAATTTTAGTATTATCTGGTAAATTTTCACAAAATATATCTCCGTTCTGTATGCTAAACTTAATTTCAAAGTCATTATAATCTTGGGTGGCAAATGTCTCATTTAATGTAGTTAACACATCGTCTACAACTAACGACTCTGGTTCCGGCATCCAGTAGGCAGTTGTGTATTGTAATGTGAAACGGAAGTACAGCCTTTCTTTAGCAGTTATATTCGCAAATTTGTCAATGTCAATGGGTCGCTGTGATGTGTATTGCCCTACTTTAAATGTGTCCTCATTAAATCCTAAGCATTCTGCTAGTTTACCCGGAATTATTACATGCTCATCGGGCACGTTCTTAAAGCTGGCTAGTTTAAGAATGCACTTTTTCTTTTCATTAAACTCAAAAGATAAGGGGTAGCCATCATCTAAAAGATCTTTATTTAGCCTTTTAAAGTACTTTATAAAGTCAGTGTCAGTATCTTTTACTATGTACGCTAACGTCTGATACATTAAATCTACTAATATTCGATTGTCGTTATATGTTGGTTCTATTATATATACATTAAGGTCGGTATTAATAGGAAATTCATCAAAATAAGTCTGACTACAAATCTCCATAGCAGTATGGCTTCCTGCGTAAAAATGTCGACGACGGAAACCAAAAATTTGAGAAAGCTTGGGATGCAGTAGTACAAACATAAACGGGTTAGAGGTTAGTGCAACCTTTAAATCAATCAATAGTCTGGTATTTGGAGGATCGCTAACAAAATCCATTACTGCAACGAACGGCGCTTTTGCTTTCACCATTGTATTATTAAAATCCGACACAAAAGAAACAAGCGATGTGTTTGTTTTCTTATAGGGTATTGTCTTTACTTTCGGAAGCTTCAGGTTCGGATACAACGGACCCACAGGAACTGCAGTGTAATTTTTTCTTATTAATTTTATACGTTTTTGCGGAACCACGCTGACTTTCCTTTTTCTTTTAATATTATACGATTGTTGTTTTGAATGGTAGCGAATGCCCACTAGTCCTACGTCATATTGACCGCGCGGAAAAGTAACTTTATTTGGCATGCTACAAACAAAATTTGAGCTTGTATTGCTAGGGTTATCCTTTTTGCATTGACCGCTGGTCAGAGTCATTAATAGACTTTTTGGCGCCAAACTCGGATCCTCTGACGGAAGCATAATGCTCGTAATGCTATTTTGCAAGGCTTAGCTCCGACTCATAAAATGCGCCAGTAATGTCCTCGTTGTTTAAATCTTGAAGTAGAAACGTCCACGGTATAGTATTTTGCACTGTTTTGATTCGAAACAACTCCTCGGTCCAGTTAGTAGCGTAACCTAATGAGGAGAAAGATTGTTAGTAAATGAAGTAATATTTTTGCATGCATCCGCTTATAACGGAATTTTAACCTGCCTTTTTCGAACTCGAGCTTTGCACGACTTATTCGAACTAAATCGCCTTTGTGAAATTTAGCCGGTTTTCGAACTCCTTTTTTTGCCGTCAAGTATTTCCTAAACATTGTTTCCCAAATTTCATTTTCGTTCATCTTTGTGACTGTGTTTGGGCTTCGTCTGATTGTTCTGTGGTATGTATTATTATAAGCTGCTGTAAACTGTTGCAACTTGTCGTCAAACTTTTTTGTGTTAGCTTGAGTCATATAGCGCTGTATTTTAGTAAATAGCGTACGAATAAAACGTTCTGAAAATGCTGATTTTATGTAGGAGTATATGTGATATAATTCAATGTTTTTTGTCTTTAAAAAGTCTCGAAACTTTGAGCTGGTGAATTCCAGTCCGCGATCTGAGAAAATATACACTGGTGTTGCTTTTGATTCCTTAAAAATAGACTTAAATGCTTGTATCATGCTATCAGCATTTTTATTTTTTAGCATCCTGGTGTATGCTTTCTTGCTAAAAGCATCAACGACAATAAGGATCCAGTAATTGCAGTTGTTATAGTCTGCGTAAGAAGAAATGTCCTTTAAATCACAACTCCAAATCTCGTTAATAAAATTCACAAGTATAGGTCTTCTCTTAAATTTTCGGCGAATATCTTTATGCAAGGCATACGCATTTAATTTGCGGAGCTCGTTCTCTACTTCTTTTTTATCATGCCAATTTGTTCGATTTTTAAGAAAGCCAGATAATCCCGCGAACGCTCCTGCAAGTCTTTGGTTTAAATAACTTCTTTTGATGCTGCCCATGCCAACAATTGTGTTTAGTCTTTTAAATAATAAACTTGCATTAGGTCAATACACGTGTTCAGAAGTGGTTTTGCTCACTGGAGTATAGTATTTAGAAACAGCACTATATACACATAAAGTAGCTAATACCAGAGAATATTGCTTCTTGTATATTAACCATATGTTACATCCAGTTTATTTTAGGCAAAATACGCTAAATCAACCTAAAGTTTAAATATAAATCAAGCAGGATGTTTATAAGCGTGCATGCTTGCACAAAAGAGAGGGTGGATTTATGAATTCCTCTTGACACTCTCTCGCCGACCACCTTCGTTAAAGACTGCCTTTCAGGCACCGTTTTCGTCGCTGCCTATTTTATCATTGAGAATATTATTGCTCAAAATAATATTCCCAATGCTAAAACAGATAGAGGAATTTGCGCCGAGCATGAGGACGACGGGGTGTAGATGGCCCGTTTCAATCGGTGCTTCCCACATAGAATATCTTGCACCGCATCCGTACAATATGTACCACAACGGAAGCGGGGGCGGCCGGGCCGTTTCCCATTAAGAAAAAACTGAATAAATTCTCCTGGCAATGACAATAGCAGTGAAAAAAACTGATTATCATTGCCAGGAGGAATCAAGTCCGGGATTTTTAACT
>JAAXYX010001004.1:0-27757 GCA_036851915.1 Ptenothrix huangshanensis
GTTCCTTCGAGTTACAGCTTGTCCCAAATGTGGTCATCCCCTTGATATTGACGATGGAAGCTTAACAAAAATTGAAGGTCTGTATGCCGTGGTAGAATACACAATGAAATGACCTATGTAGAAACTCTGTTTTCTGATTCTTTTTTACTCCTACTCCGAAATTAAGAGGGTGGTCACATTTAGCGCACCGTGTCAATGTTAGCTACTTTCCTCCTGCCTTAAAAATTTCTTAAATTGCTTTAATTAGAGATATACCTAACCAAGTGTAAAAAACCAAAAACAGTACAAGGTATACCCGAGCATAATGCTCGGGTATAAATTCGTGTGGGATTTTATAAAAAAAAAAGGTGTTACGTCACCATAGTAATTCTTACATTTTTGCAGACGAGTTTACAGTGACTGACTGGAGTATCCGTATTAAGTTTATTGAAAATACTTTATGGTGCACGTTAAAATCGAGGGAAGCCGAGCAAAGGTCCAGCTACCTTGCAGCTGCCTTGTTTAAAGAAACTGAAAAAAAAAATTTAACCCCGAAAGAAGAAAAAAGGAGAATCCGAAATCTCCTATTATCATGTTTGTTTTGTCCCCGGAAATGGAAATCAAATTGTTTGATTTTTGTTTTAAAAAAATCGAACCCTAAGAATGGCAGCAAAAAGGTTAAGAAAAATGGTAGTGCCATAGCTTAACTGAAAAACTAAAGCAAATGATTATTTTCCAGTCGCTACTCAAATTTAATTGCTTTTTATCCATTCTCGTATTATTCCTCTCATTATAGTCATATTGAAAATCCACTCTGTGTTTTACTGAAGCTTAAGAGTGCGAGCTTTTAATTCCACTGCGAAAAATTTAAAATTAAACTTTACTGTTACTGCGTGAGTAAAAACGATTTATGTTTATAATAATATTATGTACATAATATTTGAGCAAATGTTCAAACGCTAGTCAAATGTCAAATTCAAATCTGATTGTTTATAACCATACTTATACTTCTTAGAATTAGTACGGAATATTTCGGAAATTTTAAACCTTTAAAATTAGAATACGTGTATGCATTAATATTTAAAAGTCTATTCTCTTTTACTGTGTCGTAGTGGCAATTACTGTTGTAGGTGACACTGTGATTGTGTGATAAAGTCATTTTTCTTTCTCTCTTTCCTTCACAAGATTACACTAGAGGCCCTTTTGAATTTTGAAAATTTAAAATGTTTATGCAACAAAAATTATTTCGGATTGTGAAATACAGTTTAAATAGGCAGATTAAATACAAATACGATAAATTTACAAATCATACAATTATTTGTAGCTTGTATTTGTGAGCTTGTTTTTTTATGCAAAAGGAGACAGGCCTGTAAACTAAACGATGAAGAACGATTGCCCTGACTATGTAATGATGCCGAAACAAACTGTCAAGACGTACGAGTATTTTGATTGGCAGCAAATATTTAATAGTGTTCGTTCATAATTTCTTGATCAAGTAGTAGTTCCGCACTGATAATAAAATCCTGAATCGCCATGGCAAATTAGAAATGCCCATGAGATACCATACTTGTTTCACATACACTGCCAATTATATTGCAGTACAATTGGTATGGTTGTAAATGATTGCGGAAAATAATTCAGTTAGACCAATCATTTCTAATTTCTGGCAGTTTGATTTTCTACTTAAGCAAAAATCCCTTGGTCTCATTTCAGTCACAGAATTAGTATAGTGAGTATCTCCCCAAATTTGCTCCAGTGAACTAATTAAATTCTCCATCTCCCCACAAATTTGTGACTCAATTCCGTGAAAATGGGGTGCCTTTGTTCGAAGAACAAGCAAGCGGATGACAACGCTGGACAAGCAAATGCCGACCCATCCCAAGCTACTGGAGTTAACAGCCCCAGTACAACGGGCTCCAACCGCAACGATGCGGCTGAGGGTGGTGCCGCGAATACAGAATAGTATCACCTAATATATAGCACTGCACACCCATCAGTAAAAATTCTCGTCACGGTTGCCAAGTAAGCCTGACTCTATACATTGAATGCAGCTCTTTTGAATTTATTTTCCTTTATTATCAAAACCAATCTGAATCTGAATCATGTTACTCTCTTGATCCCACTCCAGATTTTTTACTGTTAATAAAGCACGTGTCCATCCATTGCTGAAACACCACCCCCATTCGGATTACTACGTGGCTTCTACTTCTAATATGACACTAGAGGTAAGATCCAAAGATCCAACGGAGTTTCTATTATCTAGGTTTTCGAACTATTTTATGAACAAAACTAGACTTTTGCACTTAATGTGTTTGATTGAATTCCTGGCTTATGTCATAGTAACCAAAGAAATCAAGTCGCCCATTCAAATCAATTAACCATTTTTTTTATATCATTTGTTGTAGGTTCGTTGCTGCCCAATTCATTTCTTATGTAACCAGTAAACAAGGGCTTCATCCTGGCCATAATATTAATTCACTAAACTGGCAGATAAACGAAATGGAATTTCACCGTTGCAAATTTCGCTGTACTTCTTCCAACGCTGGTACAAAATGTCAACATGTTTAATGATTACCAGATATCCTGTACAGATAACTGCGGAATTTTATGTAGTCATGAAATGATGCTGCAATAAAATTGCCTAATCTCAGTTCATGTCCTGATTTTAATTGACAGAAGCAAACCTATTGAAAACTAAGACACAGTTTAGTTCGTAGTCTGCATTATAATTAAATAATTTTTACTTGTTATGTCAAAGATGCATTGAAAATTATGCTACTTTTTACGAATTTCAAACCGACTGGAGTCATTCGCATAAAATTTATAATTTTCACTCAGAAATATATTGGCGTTGAGGATGCAAACCTTGACAACCTCGATAAAAACGTTTGTAACGTTTTTCAACTTCAATGACGATATTTACAAATACTCTAAGCTTATACGTACCTGAAAGCCAATTTCCAAAGCAACATTTCAAACCTACACAAAATATGACAATCAGACCATTCAGCATTGTGATGTGTATGATAATACAATTTATTTGCATACTATTGATAGGATTATTTTACAACAATAATAGTACTAAAGTTAGGCACTGTACATCGATACTAATGAACTAAATATTACAGGTAATTCATTTAATCAAACCGTAACTATTGATTGTGGTTGAAATGCTCCCTGAATATACGTTTATAACAAGTACTGACAAGCTTCATGAATAAGCTATAGGATAAATACTTAAACCTCATGCTTTTATAAATATTTTTTTGTAAAATAAAATGGTTATAGCATTTTCACTTTTCTTGAAGCAGGAACACGTAATATTGACATGTCACATAAGATTTGTATTTTATAAGGCTAGACAAAGTCTTTTTCTTGCAAATTTTACATGTATCAAAACTATACTTTATCTGACAAAGCGAACATGAATTTACAGGAAGAATAGAAAAGAGAAATAGAAGTTATCATCACGGATAATTATTCACGCGCGGAAGACTTTGTTTAAACTGTGAAGCATATTTGAATTATATTTAATTACGATAATCGACCGAAAAACCGCTGAAACGGTGTTTATTACTGACATTTTCCTGATTACATTCTACCCTGACTAAATACATAAAGCTATTTCATACCAGCATACTACTCGTATTTAGCGCTAACACTCAGAATGATTTATACAGTTAGAGGTAATTACACCTGAGTCGTTATAAAGGCGTTGTAGATCTATAAAACTGTATAATTATAAAAACTGGCGTGGTAAATTTTAAATTTCCCAAATAAAAAAGGTCACATTCTCATAATTGATATATAATTATAGTAATATTCACATTTTATGATTTTACCAATATACGTCGCCTTTACAAAGACTCGGGTACACATCCAGTATAGTCTTATAATGCGTAAAACAAAACGTAGGTTTGTAGGCAACAATACTCTCTGGGTTAGAACTCATGTGTACAAATTTTGACTGAAGTTAAGAGTACTTATTATTATTACAAAAAATTGCGCTACTGGTTTTTAATTGTTCGCCATCAAACACTTTACAATCTTCAATAGGTTCCTTTTGCATTACACCACGTAATTACTAAGTACAATTTGCATCGTTTGTTCTCCACGATTTATACGTAACATTTCCATGAATGACTAAATGAAGAATTAATTACGTAAAATCATTTTTCTTCAACAGATGGAAGCATATTATCGATGCGCTGAATGTTTTTAGTAGTAGCTGCATTTAGTATTATACTAGCAAGTAAACATAAAAACAACCAATCTATAGATTAATTTTCGATGGATTTTCGAATGCAGGATATTTCACCCTACTCTAAGGCAAACACTACGAATCAGAGTCAAGGCTTGAAAATGAACTCGTAGGAAGTGGCGTCGTACTTCCAGAATTGAAAGACATACTACTACTGCTTTGATTCGCGGACAAGGGTTCGGGTAATTCCCCCATCGTTGTGTCTCCGTAGAATCGGCGTTGTTCCATTAACTGGGCCACAAAATCTGCTTCCAGTTTCTATACATCCACAATGCATATGTTAGAAAAGTTGTTTATACAGATTTAATAGTTAATAATAACTAACAACAAGCGTTAGTAGGTACGTAAACGACTATCAGCATCGTTTGCTTAGGCTAATGAACAACAGTAACTTGTATACTGGTATAGTATATTACCTCTAACTTGGGTGGTATGGACGCTTTAAATTCTCTCAACATTCGTGTACACTCCTCCTCCAATTCTTTAATTTTCATATCCTCGTGTTGAGTCAAAACAACACCTAAAATACAATGATATCAATACGAATTCATTACTTTTACGAGGCAATATTTATGGTTCGGTCATATCTTGTTTATAATGGACGTACGTTTTTCATTTTGTAGTTGCTCCAATTCTCTCTTGGCAGCTTCTGCATAACCTCGTGTCTCGTCCAACTGACGAGCATGTTTATCGTCCAAGCGCTGTTGCTCAGCTTTGTACTTCTTTTTCTCTTGCTCTTGAAACTATGCATAAAAAAGGTAATAAAGTAAATTAGTTTCTCCTGTCATAGCAATAAAGGCAATCGGCACACATTTCCTTCCTTAACAATTTACCCTTCGCATTCGCTCTTTCTCGTCATCCGGCCCAGACGTAGGAGTGCATCCTGGAGCGTGAATGCGTAACGACTCTCGGAACATCATTTCCCGAATCTTCATTTCATTTCGTATTCTTTTGGGTAAAGCTCTTTTTTCAGCACTTTGACGTTTTATTACTTCTTCCTCACGGCGTGAACTCAATCGGCGATGATGCTCCAGTTCCTTTTCGTGACGAATCACCATCTATTGTGTAACAGTTAGTATACTTCATAAAAGCTAAAAGTATCAAAAACTTCTAATGATGAATGGAATTGATCGCGGTTAAACGTCGTCACGTTACTTTTAAAGTTAGTACCCAATGAGTCCATCCGACGAAGTTCCATTAATTATTAGAAACGCGATCTTTATTGCTCATAATGATTGTTATAAGTCTCAGTTTTAGCATATACTGTCTTTGACATTTCGAAGCTGTCTTAATACTTAAAACATTTTTTACTGTCATATTTTTCTATATTTAGCAACGTTCCCAAAATAGATTAAAAAACACCAGATGGATTCACCTAGTAGTAAACTGTCAACAGCTTAATCCGCTTTAACGATCACGATCTAAATACCTGATGCCTCTGCAAGGTGAAAATTCCCTTGATTTGACCTTTTTTAAGTTGATGTCGCTCTTTCATTTGGTTTTCTTCAAGCTCCCATAGCTGTTTATTATGGTGTCGAATTCTCTGAAAATGGACAAATATTATAGGAACTAGCACTTCCAAAGCACAAATTACAATACACAGTGTATTGCTGTTTCTTTAATATTACTGCATGTTACTATCCTGAATTGAAATACTTACATCGTGTCTTTGCTGCAAGTATTTTCTTTCCATTGCAGCGATCTTTGAACGATGTGCTTCGTTTTCGCGTTTCATACGAGAATCATGGTATTCGTTCAACTTTTCAAGAAACTGTTTTTCCTAGAGTACAAAGTTATAAAGGTAAGTACAAAATTAAATTTTAAATACAATAGTTTTGAAGCCTTGTATATCCAGCATAGGGGAAGCAGTTTAGTTTTATAACTAGAAGTTTCACGTAAGTAAAAGTATGTACCCTATCATGTTGACTCCGGTCTAATTGTTCTTTTTGTATACGCCATGCATTTTTACGTTGTTCTTTCGGCATCTCTTCAATTTGTTGTTTTAATGTTTTAACTTCTTGTTTCAGGCCTTCGCGAAAAATTCTCATTTCCTTTTCCTATATAACGATAATGAATTGTTAGTAGGTAAAGTAAGAGCTATAAAAATAGCGATAACAACATTTGTTACCTGATCTGTACGAATTTTCTTGGACATTTGCCGAAGTTCGTTCTCTTGTGTCTGCTCAGTCTTTTCAACATTCTGTTTTTGGAGTCTAGCTTTATTTTCCATGTCAGTCTCAAATGTTCGAATTAATTTCATTTTGTCAGCTACAAAATCCTTTTCCTGTAATAGTGAGAAATACCTTGTTGAACAAACATTTCTCAATAAATGCAAGGTAGATGTTCAATTAACTCAACTCATCTAAACTGATTCATTAAAAATAATAATATTAATGAATATTTGGCTTACTTGAGCTTCAGCAAGACCATGAGCTTTAAAAGTTAGATCCTGGAACTGCTTTTGCTCTTGTTTCTGAAGTAGTTTGAACTCTCGTAATTCCTGCTTGCGATTCATATAATAATTTGTGGTGGTCTCGTCATCATCGCCGTACACTACTTTAGATGTAGTTGTAGTCACCATTACACCGTCAACTTCAAACTTTCGAGTTCGTTTTCTTGTTTTCTTCTTGTAATTTGTTTCTTCTCGGAGCTTTTGTCGATCCTATATAATATATATAAACCAGACTGTTCACACTTACAAGAAAACGTTTACAATTAATTATAAATTGAGTTATCATATTGTTTGTTATACATTTGTAGTAATTTGGAGCGGTCTGTGAAATGATACTGAAGCTTCTACAGTATTTTACCAACTGCTAACCATAAACAAGTAATTTATTCTAAATTATCTCCTGCACGAGGAAAGTCGAAATTGTTTACGTTATAATTGTCACACAATGAAAACTATTACATTTATCTTAAGTTAAAAAATATTTTGTAATTTATACTGATAGCAAGTCTGCAGGCTATCACAGTGACTTAATAAAGCTCAGTCCTGGAATTAAGCTGAATTAAAGACCACATTTGTTTACAATACAAATTGCTTAATCAATTAACTAATTGCTAAACACATCTTCTCGAATAACAAACCTTGGAGTCGGGTTTTCTTCTTATCACCACCACTTCCTCATCTCCTGTGGCTGTTGAACTGGATGGAGATGGAGTTAAACCTTGATTTTCTTTATTACTGTCCTGACTTACAGACGTCGATACTGATTCCGTGTCAGATCTAAAGAAATCACGACACTTATATACAGTATCACTATAGACAATACATCATCTTTCGAGGATAACATTTAAGCTAAAGTGAAAGGGAAACTTAGAAACCACAACTTACAAACCGAAATATAGCAATATTACACGATGATTAAGGATAAGCAAGGAGTTACCTATTTCTCATATGAGTAGGTTTAGCAAGGCCAGTTCGTCCAGCCTGTCCATTACTAACGTGCTTCTTCTGCCTCTCCGCTCGGTCCAAACTGGACGCCAATGGACCTTCATTATTCTGTTTAACCTTAGTTGGAATGTCTCGTAATGATGTGGAAACACCAGAGCTCTTATTCAGTCTCTCACTCGTACTTTCATCTTGGTCCTGTATTTATAAAATTCGGACATCAGAAACGACAGTACACTGAGAGTATCCGTTCAGATGTTCACTAAATACTTCGGAATTCTAACCCGATACTATTTTTAAATTAAGTACACAAAGTTAGTGACAACAGCTGATGAAACAATTACTTTTGTAGACCAATAAGATGACTGCTGACTAAGAATATGTCCATCTGATATGGGTCGACCTTTTGCATTGCCTCCATCTCCAGCTAACCGACGTGAACTTATAACAGGTGATTCTTCTTTTCTATTTCTTTTCCTATGCGTCATTAATTCCGACACTGAATCAACATCTGTGGCTTCTACTGTTGTACCTTCGACAACTATTGAAATTGGCCTGTCATCTAAAAAGTATATAAGAATATTAACATCGATGTGACAACTCCCGATAACAAGATTTGCGAAACCGAAACGTGATTTCTACGCAGCGGCAAAAATAATTAGTAAAAGCAACCAAAAGTACAGAAATTTCTCATTGGCAACCATTGCTCTACATATATATTTATGTATCTTTTACCTGAGGGTTCTGGAAGGACAACCACTTCACTGACATTATTAACTTTAGGTGTGTTAGTCCATGTGTCAGAGTTATCATCGCCAACTGCTACTACTGATACATGACTAATGTTTAAATCTATCACAATTCAAATCACAGATGTATTAGTACTTATTTTTTTTTAAACAAAACTAGGCAATTCCAAACGAAGCGTAAACGTAATTATCTTCACGGCCTATAATAAAAATGTATCTTTCAGAATATATAACAATCTGATAACCATTAAATTAGACTTACTTTCTTCGTAAATATCTGCATTTGGAATTGAATCTGGGGTGGCAGGGCTAAAGACGACAACTTCACTATCATCAAGCTTTCGCCCTTTTACACCTCGATCGAGGGTGCTTGGCGTTGACGAGGGGCTTCCAACTGAAGAAGTACTATCATGACGATACGACCCTTCCGCTTGCAAGTCATTAGAGCTTAACCAAGTTTTGTTCGTACTGTTTGCCACGACCACAACCTGCATTTTATACTACTCATGAGTCATGAAAAGTGTAACACTTTAAACATGAACTACACTAATCATTCAAAACTCATTTACGACCTCCAAAAAATACCCTAAAATACACAAATTATCGAACCATTTGAGAATGAAACTAGTACGTATATCGATTCCTGCTCGAGAACCAAGCCCAAATACGGCGTACCCACAATTAGTTTACCCTACACAATATCTCCAGCTTGATTATGGACTATCCAGCTACAAAAATAATATTCACTATTTGCTATCCCTAGAGGAAGACGACAAGTTGCACATTTTAAGAGTCCTTTATGAAGATTTCGCTGACCAGTTCGGAAAAATGGAAGTACACGCTTCACCAAAACTTTGCTCAGTTTTGCCATATCGCTTTTGTTCATACATACTTCATTAGTTTCAGAATATTTTCAATTTTTTGTCATTCAATTTTATTTGAAGGAGACATGATATCGAGCAAGAAATAACCCCTTCTCACACAAATATTGCTGTTTCACCTTTAGAGCAACTAGTAATAAAATCATGTATAATTCGGGGAGACCCTGATATGAAAGGTAAAAAAATTACGAAATTTTGGTTGATATAAGTTCGAAATAAAGCATGTTAGGAACTTGTCAAATTTAACCCATCAATATTACAGATACTGATTTCATTAAACATAAATAATGACGTGTGCATACCTGATCGGAAGGAATAACAGACACTCCAATTTCTGAACTAGGGTTAACTGCTTCCGGGGTCGGACTACTTACAGTAACAAGACTGGGAATACTGCTCATATTTTCCGTAATTACTGTAACTTCATCACTACTGACTTTAACAAAACCATACGACGGATCTGTCAAAATTGGAACAACCGTCACTGAATCGCTTCGTTTCACAAGTCTTGGGGCATTTTTGTCTTTCTGAGACTTAAATGGTAGGTCCGTGTCACCACTGGTCACGTCAATATTTATTTGGTCTGGTGATGGTGACTTTGATCGCACAACCACAGAAGAACCCGTTAAAACTGTAGCTTCTTCTTCACCATAATGACTGCCTGGATACAAGTAACGATTTGAATTCGTGTCTAAGTTAGAAGATACAGTGTTCGCTACAACCATATCTTCGCCGGATGAAATGAGTTCACTTTCACCTACTGTGCTACTACGAATGTCTTGACTCTGATTCACAACTAGTTTGGATGAATTTTGGTTGGATACCAACTGAGCGTCCAATGGTAAAGGCACATTTGTTGGGGTGGATATTGCACTTAAATTCACTGTCACAGCATTGTCAGTCTCATCTTGAGTACCAAGGCCATTCCCTACTTCATCCACTCCTACGCATATTTTGAGCGATTCGTCTTCCGCTTTAGAGACGTCGGCAATGTCGAAATTTGAAATCTGTACAACATCTTCTGTAGGCATTTCAGAACTACTTCCTTCTTCATCTTCTTTCAACTCTGTGATGGGATTCGAGATTTTAACATCTACATCGGAACGTACGTCTTCTACTAATGCTGTTGGTTCAGAAAGTTCTTCCGATGTTGAGGACATCGAACTGATTCGAGGCTTTTCTCCAGATTCACTACTGCTTGCACTTGGCACATTAGAACTGCTTCTTGTAATTTCTTTATCCGGATCGACAACTTCTGACGGCGGTCGCGGAGCTGGTCTCTTCTCCTTTACTTTTTTCTCTTTCTCAACCGGGGGTGGGGTACTCTGCTTGGAACGTTTGGGTTGAGTTCCCTCTTCGACCTGGGTTCCTCGTTTCTCTACAGCTAATGCAGGGGGAACTGGTGCGGCTGGAGCAGGGAATGATTTTTGTTCTACAGGAGTCGCAGGAACTGGAACTGATAGAAAGCATACATCATGTACATAACTTAAATAATTACAGAAAAAATAGGATACATCGCTCACAAATAGTACATAAATACTCAATTAAATAATTTGATCTCCATACTTGCGTTTCCGTTGTCTCTTGGATCGGTTTCCAGGGTCGCCTGGGAAGCTCTTTGCTCCTAAAATTTCAATAACGTACGTATTATTTCTCTACAAACGTTTCGAAGTAAGAGGAAATGGGGACATTTCGATCGATAATTGTTCAGGATAACAAATACAAGAGATCGTGAGTAACTACGTTTAAATATCCAAAATAAGTATGTTGCTGTATACACATAGAATGACTACTGATGGTTTAAGTGATAAAGTAATTTAGTTCAAACGGTGATTAAATAAAACATGTAAAACTAAGGATGATGACTAAGCTGTAGATGAATGCTACTAAAAAACAACATTCTAATTAATTGTGTAGATGTCAGATGAACAAACAAACATGCAACTGAATTCCCGCACACATTCTTTGTAGACGATTTCCTGGGTGTGCCATCAGACATATCCGGGACCAGGTTAACCCCGTTTAGTATGATTCGAGGACGCAGCAAACATAAATCACATTAAATAGATTGTATTGTAACCAGTATTTCCTATCACAAAGTTTAATTAAGTAATTGGACTAACTAATTGTAGCTGATTACAAGGATAGAATTAGCAACTATCCCAATGGCAATCATTCTTTAGCAATCCTGAAGATGTACAGACAAAGAAGCATTCTACAACGAATTCAGTAGCATAACTAATCTAAAAAGGCATCAAAAATAGTAAATTAAAATGTAACTTGCAGCTGAGATAGTAAGAACCCAAATATACATTAGCTCATAGTTTGAGGCTATTAATAACAAATATCAGCAAATAAGCGAAAGATAAATTGCATGCGCACGGAGCAGACCCCATATAAATTCATATAGTAGAGGTCTTACCAACGAGACCACACAGCTCACGCTGAAGGAATGTAACAGAAAGACATGAAAACAAACCCAAAACTACAAATTACACTGCCGTTCCTGCTTGTTATTGTTCTGAATCCAATTAAGCAGCTTATCAATAGTCCATATAATCATACACATTATGCCATTTATCTTGGTAAATTAACTAACCAAGATCGTTCCTATTAAACGCACATGCATGCACAATATTCAAATACATGGCTACTACCCATGATGGCTTCAAATCCTACTTATCTTGCAAGATATTCGACAAATTTTGTCCAGGTATTCTTTTATACTTGAATTATTATGCTTCGAGCATGCCTATACTTAACTTCATAATAATCATGAAAAATTTACTCCAGCGGAAGAGATATCCTTAACTTCTTTGCCTTTTGCTGGATATTCTAATACACACCTATACATGAATACACAAACGCAAAGGTTTGCAATTGTAGTAAGTACTGACCAACATAAACGAAAATAGCTTCATGAACTATCTAGTATAGGTACGGCCGAAAATGAATAATCCTACAATTTACGATATTTCGATGTCGATGATCGCGATACTGCACTTGTTCCGCTATGAGGGTGTTGTTCATTGTAAAAACTGCCATAATATGTAGTAATACGCAACCGTAACACAACAAAATGTGAAAACAGTTTTGAGAAATCTGGAGGAAAACCCGTAATTTTAAGGTGGGTACATACATACGCTTGACCGTAAAATAAATTAAGAAATATAACAAACGCAATTACCTCGGATTCTTCTTCCAGCGTAACTTCTTCAACAACTTCAGCCTTAAATTCTAGCACCAAATCTCGTACAGGTTTAGGGTCGTTAGCTTTTGCTAAAAAAGGGTGCTACGGAAGCAGCAATAAAAACAATACATTTAAAAGTGCTTTTAAGGTTACATCATTTCGAGTGTTGAAAAAGGTTATTAATTTCAGATTCCTTACATTTTCTAAATCGTGAGCTGTGGGACGATTATTGGGATCTTTAATAAGGCACTTGGCAAGGAAAGAGTTAAAATCCGCGGAGTAGGCAGCAGGTTTAGTCAATTTTGGAGGGTCGCCTCTTTGGATTTTCAATACAACTCGCATTGGACTTAGTTCATGATGCGGTGGTTCCATCTCAGCACATTCAATCAGCGTTATTCCCAGTGACCAGATGTCAACCTTCAAACAACAGATTCAAAAGGTGCCAATTCTTGCCTTTATCAACTCAGTTTGAATTTTCAATTCAAACCGACTATATGTATATACCTAGTAGTCCACCTAGGCTACCCTCGTTGAAGGACAGTGTCTAGTTTTATTAATATATAAATACAATTTGTTTTTTTTTCTTATTAATCAATTTTACCTTGTAATCATAAGGATTATCTTTAAAAGTTTCACACATAACCACTTCGGGAGCCATCCAGTATGGAGTACCGATAAAAGTATCGTGCTTTTGAAGAGTATATTTGTTTTTGGCAGAAACTCCGAAATCAGCTGATAGAAAAGAAACATGAAACGTTTTATAGACCAAGTAATAAGTATAATAATAATAGATAAAAGTATTTTCGTTGTCCTATACCGATAATAAAAAGTATCGAACTAGGTACAGTTGAATCATATAATTAAATGTATGTCGCAGCCGATAAATTAAGCAACCATCCAAACTTAATTTGTAAAGTCAATGTAGACAGCCCATTCAGAATATTTGTACGTGATATAAAACAGTTCAGTATCGAATCTGACCATACCGTCTTCGTTTTTTGGTAATTGCATGCTTCGTTCCTAAAAACTCATCCCCTCATCATTCGCCCCCAATGAATTCGTTTCAAAATAATTTGCAATAATAAAGATTGAAAAATCTTTGCAGTCTTAGTTTCAAAAAGTTGCTCATGCTTATTATAAATNATGTAGACAGCCCATTCAGAATATTTGTACGTGATATAAAACAGTTCAGTATCGAATCTGACCATACCGTCTTCGTTTTTTGGTAATTGCATGCTTCGTTCCTAAAAACCCATCCCCTCATCATTCGCCCCCAATGAATTCGTTTCAAAATAATTTGCAATAATAAAGATTGAAAAATCTTTGGAGTCTTAGTTTCAAAAAGTTGCTCATGCTTATTATAAATAAGTAAATATTATTAAAATGCGTTACTTCATGTAAAGAAATGTATTAGTCCTAGGACAAATACAATCTGGGACGAAACCGTCGGGCTCATGAGAGGACGAGATATGTCTCTAATGCTCCGTTTTATTTAGTACCAAATTTAGTAGGTACATACCAAGTCCTGAATACTTTGTTATTTAAAGGAGTATCGCATGCTAATTTATATAATATATACCTATTGCAAATTATAACGCACACGTTGAAACAATCATATTCTTAACTTATCACAATAACATCGACGTACCAAGTTTCACACCACCGTCAGTAGTGACAAGAACATTGCCTGCCTTGAGGTCCCGATGTATTACTTTGTTATCATGCAGGTAACACAGTGCAAAACATAATTTGGCAGCTACATGAGCAATCTGAGGTTCCGACAATGGATGCTCGAGTTCAATCATTATAGTGTCCAACGCCCCACCATCACAATATTCTAACAACAGCTATAAACACATCAAATTTTTTAAAATAAAGACAGCATAGAATATTATTTCGATATATATTTTATCGAACAGCAAAAGGTTAGAGTTAACTAATTTACCCAAAGCTTCATGTCGTTGCAAAATGCATCGAAAAGTTGGACAACGTTGGGATGAGAAAAATCAGATAAAATGTCGATTTCAACTCTAAAATCATCCAAATCTTCGTCACCCTCCAGCCGGCACATTTTTGCGGCAGCAAATATTCCGGTCTCCTTATGAAGCGCCTAAAATTATATAAGAAACATGATTTTTAACGTAACTCTTTACTCATTACCAAAGAAAACTTGTCATACCTCATTCACTATTTATTATGACTTCTAAATAATTTATAGTGACTCTAATTTTCAATTTTAGTAACACTAACCAAATAGTAATTTAATTGCGTAGGTACATTAATCAATCAAAAAACGCAAAAAATGTACACACTATTTAAAGTTAATGTCATATACATTACGGGAAGTAGCGAAGACATTTCAACTGGGAATTACTGATTTTAGGATGAAACAGCCTATGGCCCTCTAGTATCTTGGCTCATAATGACCAAACTTCTAATCAGATAGATAAACATGTCATATTTCCGTTTAATATGTCTCTGACATAGCTTTCAAAAGTCCTTTAAGGAGAAGCCAGTCAGTCATAGAATATGCACTATTTTTAATCTAAATACAAAATCAGAAGCCACTAGATTTGGGCATTTTATAGCTCAATTTTGCAAAAGGAGACGTCAATTTACGCGTATCTATTAGTTTTGACTTCAGAACATAATACATAAAAGCTTTTGTATGGAGGATGCTACTAGATCATTATTTACGTATATATGTACGTGTATGCCATCCTAATTCAGTAATAATCGCAGAAGAAACTGGTTACACAGGGAATCATGATTTTGTATGTATTGCAAGTGTTTAGAAAGTATTCACCAGCCTACTAGGTATTTTCTGCAGGTATAATCCATATTATCTATACCAATTTACATTCGATAGTAACAACTTTTTAGCAACAAATGGTTATAGCAGCGAAAACACCGAGTGTGCAAGCATACAATTGCACCGGGTCCTTGGGACCTAGGAGCTCCGAAATTTCCGAGGTACCTGCATACATACCTACATAACTGTGTGTACATTTGTATGCACGATCTTAAATAAGTATTACTATTAGTGTATTTTGATCAAAACCTGTTCTTCGTGGTTGCCAGGGCAATACAGATATTTAATTACTTAATATATTAAAATTAAACTTAATTTGGAATTTACTCACTGAAATATCTTTAGCAAGGTTGCTACTCAAAAATAATAGGTTCAATACAAATTATTAAACACTGGTCTGTTTGTCTGGAATAACAGCAACTTTCTAACCAGTCCCAGTCCCTTCTCATACATGCAGCATGCAGTTTCACCAGTGATCCAATATTATTATATGTATTACATTATATATATATATATTAATATTTTATAACACTGATAATACAATAACAGATTATACGAAAATGCACCCTTCCATGTCCTTGCCATAAAAATAAAGCGAATGCAAATGTGTCCGGTCACTTTAAGTGACTCCTCCGGCCCATTTGAACTACAGTATGGTGAAAATAATCAATATAAAGTCAAGCTGATGTACAATTGCATGTGTATTCTTGTTCGGCATCAATATCCTTATCATAATGGTACAAACGTACACGTAATTATATATCTCAGCAGTGATCCACATGTAGGAATGCATGTTGCTCTCCATGAGCTACTAGTAACTAGTATAAGCCAGTATTTACAATTGCCAAGCCACCTACGGGCATTTAGCATTCAGGATCTTCACTCTAGTTAAATGGGAGCAGCAAAATTTAAATACTCCACAAGCTTAAATTCGATTTAATTATAACTCTACTCAGACACTTTAAATCAATGCTTTGATATTCTCACGATTAATGAGGTTTACAGTTATGAGGGTTCTAGGTAACTGCGATTCTCAATGAGGGACCTGAAAATTAAAGCGGTATCACTACCAATCAATATGGACACACAATCATCGTTTCTGGCGTAGCACTATTTAACGCTGTGTCTTACATATCGAATCATAATCATAACTAGAACCAAATAGTGATTGCAGGTTTGAAACTTCTTTAAAAACAAGAATAAAAATTGGGCAAAACAAGCGAAACAACTTCTGTTCATGCATTATAAAGGCTTGAAGAAATAATCTCCTGATAAAACTACCTTTCTTAATGTCCAACTATTTCAAACAATGCAATTCACTTACCTACTGAAAACAAAAAAGTGCACTAAACACTTCGGATATGTATATATAACGTAGTTGCAAAACAAAACAATGCTTACGATGCCCCCTTCTTTTCCCTAGAATGAAACCTGAATGATGAATGATATGCCATGCTGCAAGAAAAATTATATATACTCTCTCCCCAAAGTTACATTTAAAATACATCTTGAAGCCCACAAACTTAATCACGGATCCGCTATCCGAAGTGCTGTAAAATGTATACCCATTATAATCTGAACTACAACTTCTCATTTCTCCAAAAAAAATAGTTGTGTCGGGAATCGATGAAAATCGGTGTGCGCGATTGCTTGGATCTGAGTCAACTTTTTGTGCGTAGGCGCAAGTATATTCCCCGGAAGGTTTTTAAAGTTCTGAGAAAATTTCGAAAAACAAAAATTTGAAAAACGCTTGAAATTTTATTTTTCAAATATTACAAAAACCGTGCATAGCACAACAAACTTCAACAAAGTACTCTGGAAAGAAAATGTGCTTAATGAAAAATTTGTTCTAGTAGGTCCACATGTAGAGGGCGTACATACTCCGGGGGGGTTAAGATCCAAGCAAAAGCTTGGGCGCAATCTTGATTTTAGTACATACCCCTTATCACCCTGCAAAATCCCTCCCAAGTTTCAGAATCACTTTTTTTGCCACCACAAGGCCACATAAGCAAAAAGCAACGTGCATACCGATTTTCACCAATTTCCAACACAACCCATGTTTGTGGAGAAATGAGAAATTGTAGTTCATCTGAATGTCGCCCAAAAAACATCTAACATCTGTAATAATCTTAAGATGTAAATTTTTACGTCTCTCGATGTTTGTCGTTTTAGACGTAATTCAGATTCGTAATAGATATGTGCTAACAACAATAATTCTGAGAAAAAAATGAAAAATGTAACGATGTAACATTCCTACTTCAGCGACCAACTGTTAGTGTTCGTTCAGTAAATCGAAGTTATCATAGAAAAATTAGTATTATATATTTTTACAAATATATTACAGATAACAGGATTTTACCGAAAACTTTGTTATCGAACTTTCTTACTGACGTGGGTACACTCTCCGAAGTCAACCCATCATTATTAAGAGATTTACAATCCAGGATTATCTTTTTCGTTGATAAAATGAGTAAGAGATGAGTAGGAGATGAGTTAAAATGAGTAAAGACGAGTAAGAGATAGGTAGGAGATGTCTTAAAAATCATCTCAAGGTGAGTTGCCCAAATTTCTTTAAGCACGCAAGACAGATCTACTGTTATTACATCAAAAGGGCAACTGAATGAGATAAGAATCAATACAGGCACGTAGGTAATCTGAGGAAACAACCATTAACAATCGATATTTTAAGACCACAGTTTCATTAATTAAGTCCGTAAAAGCACATCCTTACAAATTTGATATTACAGCTTGCTTAAACAAAGATCAAGAAAATTCTGTTGTGCAAATTACTGACAAAAAGTTGAACAACTATTACACTCCATTCGGACTAGTCCAATGCGAAATTGCAATTCATGTTTCAAATTATGCATTCTAATTTACGGACCCAAGTTCAATCGACAGCATTTATTATTATTGTTTACCTATACCTATCTTATTAACCATCCAAATAGGTACATTATTTTATATTTAATTTCAGCCTGGGTGGAGTATCATCTTTCAGTTCAGTTTCATTTCATATTTTTTCACAAATTTTAAAAGTGGTTAGACAACGTTAAAAAATAAACTAGACGTGAAGATTTACCCAATAAATACATACCTATGAACCGTCAGCAAAAGTAGGTGACAGATTTAAAATGATTTTTACTTTGTAAGTCAAAACTAATTGCTATTTTAATTCAATAAACAATGTTTGATAGAAGTCCAATACCAACAGTAGCCTCAGCACAAGGAAATTAAAATTAAAAAAATGTTTTACATGTGCATTTACATGCATTGTAGTTTAACAGTTTCATTTTTTGCACAAGGCAAAAACCATCTCCAAGCCTCTTAAGGGTTCTCACACTTTCGAACTACAACGTTTTCTTCAAAAAACAAAGTGCAACACTTACACTTACTATTAGTTAATACATGTAACATATTTACTAAGTTTCTTTTTCTGATTGCAACCTTTTTACAACGTTGTAACAAAACGATAATGAGAGACATTTTCCAAAAATTTATAACGCATAGAACTGCTTTTACTTTGTTTTTCAAACAGTATATTACAACTGAGGTAGAATTCTAGCCTTTTTGGTTGCAATGAAAACGTGTTAACTTTCAAGTCTAAAAAATTAAACACGTTGTAACGAGAACCCTTAATGTTTATTTTTATTTAGTCAATCTTTTATTTTGACAATCAAAGTTCCGATGAATTTAAATAATTTGTAGCAGCCATAATTATTTTCCTTATCTTTTCATCAGAAGATATTTAGATACCATATTTATTATTATGGGTGTTATTATTCGATATATTTACTATACTTTACAGTGCGTGCCAACCTAATTGAGATACCGAATCAACTTCATAATTCAGCACACCAATTTCATCGTTTCACACTGATAATACTATTTAAAAATGGCATAAGGTAGCTAAAAAAAACTTACTTTGTAAACCTTGCCGAAAGCACCATCTCCGAGTTCCCCAATAAAATCCCACTGAAGATTAGGATCCACATCCATTCGAAGACACATGGGCAACCTTTTCATCCTACTTCCTTGTCCTCCTCCATCTCCACCACGAATTCCTCCGCCGAAATTCACCAACTTTTTTAAACCGCTGAAGAACGACATGATGGCTTGTTATATCCCTATCTTTCCCTCTTCTGAGATATCAAGATGGGAATTGTTCCAAAATAAGGCATAAATCACTAGTTTACGAGTCTCTAATGGTGCCAAATATGTACAATAATGTCACCGTACTAAGTACTACTATAGTCTCCTTGGATTCTGTAAGTTCTTCCAGTGAGTTCTGACGATGCTTTAGTCAAGAATATTTTTCCCTTGGAGGCGCGAATTGGTACTTAAAGCACTTATTAAATTACTTAACTCCAGTATACTAATGTGTATCACACGGGAGACAATCCTGTGCCTCATACGGCCGTCACAACTAATTGGGTCTGTTATCTTTTAAATTATCGTCATAATCTCATTGTGAGTAAATGTTTTGATCCAAAACTATAATTCTGACGTACAAACTCATCTTCGACTGTAAAAGTATCACTAAGTAACGTGGACAAGGGTAGTTTCTTTTTAAATCGTACGTCTGAACGGTAGTTCACAAATCCTTGAACATCTGCAAAAAAAATATTAAAGTATTGTAAAAACAGTTAAACCAAATTTGTTTGCTTTTCAAAATGAATGGCGTAAACAACATATGCTTTGTCAAAACTATTTTGTGACATTTTTAAGAATATTAGCACGACGTATCGGTTGCTGATTAGATTACCAATACACATAAATAGACTACACCATTGTATATAGCTATTAACCTTACACCTTCTAAAATCCAAATTTGATTTGCACTACTTAAGCTGCTCACGGACTATCTCCATGCTTATGACTGCTTCTCTATTTAAATTTTCAGCTGATGTACAATTCGAAGACAAAATGGATAAGAATTTATACTGCCATTACTAATTCAACCTTATATTTGCGAATAATCTCAATGGAACTGATGTATAAAGAAAGGTGTGCGATGGTCATTGTGTTGCAGATACTTTCCTCTTTCTTTGCAACATCATTTTCCACACTGATTATGTACAAATCTAAATTTGCGTTTTAGTTCGGCAGGTAATCGCTATTCATTCCTAGCACAATACAATTCACAACTAGCCTCAGTTTACTTATGCAAAAATCTGATGTTGGTACTAGCAACGAACCATAATCCCATAATGTCGTCTATATGTATTGCCCGGACATAAACTAGCAATTAAATCAGCCAGGGCTTCAGTCGTTGGTATTACTCATAAGCTTATGTTACGAAACAGGCAGCATTATCTTCTTCACTCAGACAAGCATACCTATGTACCTAAATATACTATCATAAGCAGAGCCAAAGTAGGAATTACCGAAGCCTAATATAAGCCAAGGTAAATATGCGTTTATACAATGATCGACAGACAATATCTAGGAAAACACTGCTGAAGTTCTACATATTCTAACTTGGCCCAAACACCTATAAATACCAAGCAAGATACAGAAGAAACTCTGATTTCAGAAGTTAAAAATGATTACTACATATATGAATACAAACTCCGAAAGAGAATGCCGAATTTAGTTATAAGTTCCAACCGTATGTACCTAAATCTAATTATAATACAGAAATAACGAACAAGGGTCTACTCAGTTTTAAAATGGTATCACATTCAATACACAAATTTTCCTAGTGTCCGCAGAGAAGGGGACTCAGTTCTGCCTGAATTCAATGCGTTGTAACGTCCAAGGGAGCATGCAAATATTACGTCATGCGTTTAGGGGGGTAGGGGGTAAGAGAAAAATGATGGAAAATGACAAGGGGAGGGGGGGTCTTAGAAACAAAATGACGTTCAATGTACCCCCCCCCCCCCCCCCCCCCCCCCCCCCCCCCCCGGTCTTAGAAACAAAATGACGTTCAATGTCAAAAATTGGAATTTTTAATTTTTTTGATATCCAAAATACTCTTTTGTATCACTAGATGGGCATATTTGGGCATGATACAAAATTAACGTCATTTTTTGGGAGGAGAGGGGAGTAAAGAAAAAAATGACGGAAAATGATAAGAGGGAGGGAGGTGGTCAAAGAAGGCCGAAATCGCATGACGTAATATTTGCATGCTCCCTAATTACATTTCATGCACTTTACCTTCAAGGACGAAATTATTAGCGATTTTGTTTATAATTTTTGTACCGTCTTTAATCTAATCTGCACGTTATTTGTGCATTTTTAAGCAGCAATTTATGCACGTTTTAAATATTCAAATATTGTGAAGAACCTGTTTGTCATGCAAGTTCATTATGTATATGTACTTACATATGTATGTGTGTAACTCTACACTAAGGTAACTTGAATTATTTTTTGACTGGTTAGGCTAGGCTGAATTCTGGCTAATACTTATAAGCAGGTAGATAGTTTGCATGGCATAACAACAAAAATTGTTCTTGTATAATTTAAAAGATTTTTTAAAGACATTTTTAATTAATATCCCTCAAGCTAGCGATGTTGTTAAAAGGAATAGAGCAAATTAAAATATTGGCATGACTGCTTAGTTAACCAAAATAAATGAATGAGTCAGATCGTCCTACCGTCAAGTGTAAAGTGAAGTGAAACATTTTTGCTTAATTTCATGCACGCTAACCTAGTCACGAATTTTCAAGGCAACGAGCATTTCATTTGCAGTGACTACTGATATTTCAAGTTATTGTATTCAATCGCATGTCAAAGTATGCACGAAACGGCCAATAATGTTTAAGAGCGTACCTACGCCACGTTTCTGTACCTCTTGCCTATTAAATAATCGTTGACTCTTATGAGGGCATGGTTCAAACTGAATGCGCAAAATATTTTGTGATGCAAATTACTGAATTTACGCGATAGAATTACTTGGTTGTTTTTAATTAATTACATAATTTTAATGAGTGTTACTCCACTCCACAGCTTCTATTAAAATGCTGCGGAATTGTTTCTTTGAAGCAAATACTAATTTTCTTGGGGAGTGAAATTAAAATGTATTAACATTTCTTTTTACGGCATTTTCAACTGAAGTTTTTTAAACGTTAAAATGTAAAAGTATTTTCTTTCTCAAAGCAAGGAATTATGCGAGTTTTCGAAATAAAATATTTCAAGCGTGCGTTAAGTAATCAGCTTGGGTCCTTCCCCTGTCAGTTAAAATTGACTTCTAATATGTATAATCGTAATTACAATAATGATATTCGTGCTGGTAGGGAATGTTCTAGTTGTGTTTGGCTCCGAGTTTAGATATAATTATACCTATATCATCACTATCACCATCATAAGTTTTCTGTTTTTGCTCAGCTCAATTCATTTCATTTCAATCCCCTTTCACATTAACATAACACTGTATTGTAATTGTAAACCAAAGTACTTAGAAATAATTCCAGTTCGGTTTGACTTTTCTTGAAAAAACAATGGCATCTAGAAAAGAAATCAAGGAAACCGACAAGGTCGTTACAATTCCAGTTGTGGATATTGGAAATCTCTTGAATTTATCAAAAGTCGAATTTGATCTACAGGACCCGAAAATAATTCAAATTGCGGAGAATATCGGGAAATCCCTCCACGAACACGGATTCGTTTACTTGAGTAATCATGGAATTCCTCAAGATACGGTAAGAAAAGAACTTTTTTATTTTTATAAATTTCAGCCATGGTTTTATTCTTCATGAATTTTTTTCCGAAAAATTTAACTCAAACCTTTTACTTTTGGCTACATTTTTTTCGAAACAAACTTTTGCCATAAAATAAAAAATTCTATAAATCTTGTTTTGTATGTATTGCGAGAAACCTTTTTACAAAATTGTCATACAGGTTTTTAACACGATGAAAAATTTTACAGATCTCTAATGCATTTGAAGCGAGCCGAAAATTTTTCTCATTGCCAAAGGAGATAAAGTTGAAATGTTCCAAAGGCGCTGGGGACGTCTCCGTTGATTACCATGGCTATTCTCATGCAGGACGAGAGAAGTGAGTTTTTGTTTTTCCATTATGGCCGTAAAGTCAAGAATTATTTTCTTAGCTTGTACACTATAATAGCGTGGTGCTAATAATATTCAATTTTTTAATTAAAATCAAATATTCTCCTGTCTTGTCCAGTCTCGAGGAAACTGAAAACGATGTTTCAGAATGGAAAGAAATTTACGATTTCTTCACCAAGGGAGAAAAGCCTTATCCTACTGAAGACGCTCCAAATTTCGCGCCAACGATGAAAATCCTGGAGAACGCATGTCGTCATCTGGAAACGAAACTCTTGCGACTTCTTGCCCTGGCCGTAGGCCTTGATGACACTGACTACTTCTACGATCGCTGTCGTAACCTAGAACAGCCAGAGAAATACGGTAGTGGCTCCCTCTTAAGGTGCCTACTCTACCCGCCAATTCCAGAAGATTTGAAAAAGACGGGCACGTGGATAGGCTGCAATGAGCATGAGGATTGGGGAGTTTTGACGCTTCTGTTCCAAGATTTGGTTGGAGGACTCGAAGTAAAAACAGCTCAAGGCGATTGGGTGAAAGCCACACCGATTCCCGGCACAATCGTCTGTAATACCGGAAGTCTTTTGGAAATCTGGACGGGCGGTTATTTTCCCGCCACGGTACGAAATTTAAAATTCAAATTCAAAACAACAAGAAACTCTAAAAATAACAGGAAATGTTTTTCATCTTCAGCCACACAGGGTCCATGTGAAGCCGATAAAAGAAAACGAGCGGGATGAGAATGGAGAGTTGAAGATTCAAACTGCCCGCCAATCAATCGTTTTCTTTTTACAGCCTGATGACATTGCGACGATTGAAACTCTTAAAGGCGGCATTCTTCCAAAAGACTCAGTCTATCAATCAGTTTCTGCTGGCGCGTATTTTCAAAGGAAGTCAAGGGTTGCTTATGGACAAGAGGAATAGAGCGAATTTTGAAATATTTGTTAATTTTCGATAATGTAAGAGTGAGAAAAGAGAGAGCGCCAAAAACATAAATCTAAGGAAAAAAGCGGGAATTACAAATTTTGTGCTAGTTTCAAATAATTGTGTATTGGAGCAAAATACGGATTTTAGGAAACGAATTTGATTTTCTTATAATTAATGCAATTTGCAATTAGAACATGCAAAATTAAAAACAGATTAATCAGAAAGTTAATCAATTTTTCTTCACTAGAACAATTACATGGCGGCAGTTTTAAAGGTAGTTAAAAATAAAAACATGGAATTACAAAATCACATCATTTAAAAAAATTACGTCAGCGAAAAGTAAAATATTTTTTTTAAAAATTAAGATTAGAAATAAGCAAAAATGTAGCAGTTTTGTTTTAAGTAATTCAAAAAAAACGGCGGGTTTTTTTTAAGTTTCAATCAATTTGATCGAAATTGTAGAAAAAATCAGCATAAATTATGAATACTTTGAACGACAACAAATAATAGAAATTTTGGCGCATTTTTGGAAATATTCTCAGTATTAAATGGAAAATCGTTTTTAATAAAACGTGTTTTCTTCATTAACCGATTTATTTCAGATAATCACAATAAATGATACTACCACTTATCTTAACTAAGGACTAACGTAAGACATAGAGAAAAAGTTTACGAAATGACTACACTTAAGCTCTTATTGACTTTTCTATCTCAAAAACTATTCAATCTTCCCCATCTTATCAAAATCATTAGCTTTTGTCTTGAACAAGTTATTCCATGATGTCCAAACCAATTCCTTTTTCGTTTTTCTTGGATATGACATTCCAAACTCTTTCATAGTGTCCATAAGAACTGGCTTGAGTAGAGCGAACTTTGAGTGACAAACCGTGGGGAAGAGATGATGCAGTGGGTGTTCACCAAAAAATATGGATTGCAGGAACATATTTTCCGAAAAGTCAGCAGGCGTGTCTATAGTAGCGTCCATTTGGCATACACTATAAGAAATAACAATAACAGTAAAATAGTAAAATCAAGAAAAATAACAGCATCAATTGAAATACTAATTACTACAAAATTAAAATGGAGCAAATCGAACATTTTTCAAAAAATTTACCCCCAATCCGGATTTTTGCGTATTTTGTCACCGTCGTGGTAGCACGTGGGATCGTGATGCGCTGCAGTGTATCCAACGCACAAAATGCAGTAAGAGCAAACCATGTGGGCCACTAGCCAGCACCATGCTCCTTGCTGAAATGTTTATTTAATTTTTAAAATACGCTTTAGAAGAATAAAGTCTATAAAGGGTCACAATAGTTTGAACCAAATGGACCCAAAATCAAAACAACCTAAATCCAAAATTTCTTAGAAGCAAAAAGTATATTAGAATAAGTTTTGAAACGTCTCGAAATTTCTGATTTTTACAATTTAAAAATGTCTCAAAATGTCTTAATTTTACAACTTGAAAATGTCTCGAATTTTCATAATTTAGCAATTTTGAAACGTCTCAAAATTTCTTATTCCTTACAACTTGAAAACATCTCAAATTTTCTTATTTTTACAATTTAAAAATGTCTCAAAATTTCCTAGTTTTACAATTTAAAAATGTCTCAAAATTTCCTATTTTCACAATTTAAAAATGTCTCCAAATTCCTTATTTTTACAACTTGAAAATGCCTCAAAATTTCATAATTTAGCAATTTTAAAAAAAAATTCTCAAAATATCTATTTCTAACTGTTTTGAACCTTTCAAATTTTTATATTTAATTAATTTTGAAACGTTTCAAAATTTCGTATTTTTATAATTTTAAAATGTCTCAAAATCTCTAATTTTAACTTTTTTAAACCTTTTGAATTTTCATGTTTTATTAATTTGGAAACGTCTAAAAATTACATGATTTAACAATTTTGAAACTTTTCAAAATGTCTTCTTTTTACAACTTAAAAGCGTTTAAAAATTTCATAATTTAACCATTTGGAACGTTCGAATTTTCATGTTTTAATAATTTTGAAAAGTTTTAAAATTTCATATTTCTACAATTTTGAAACGGCTCAAAATTTGAGTTTTTAACAATTTGGAAACGTCTTAAAATCTCTTTTTTGAACTTTATGAAACATCCGAAAATCTCTAATTTTAACTTTTTTAAACGCCTCAAATTTATATTTTAACAATGTCGCAACGTCACAAAATTTCTTATAGCAAGTTTAACAATTTTGGAAGATTTACAAATTTACTGTAATGGATTTAGCTCCTTTTGCTTCTAATACGTTTTGAATTATGGTGGCTTTGTTTTATACCCAATTTGATTTAGCTCATTTTGACCTTTTATCGACGATATCTTTAATCACTATTGCAATTTGGTATACAGTATTTAAAATGCCCTCGAATTCCCCCGGAAACATTTAACTTGATTTTAGTCCAAATTTAATAATTTCCACTCTATTTCTAATTACAAAATAAATCGTCGTTGACGACGCAAAAACTAATATCCTCTGAAAAATCCCATAACTATACGATAAGGATATTATGTTTTGCACCGTCAACGAATAGTCTTGGTATAGACTTTCATAATTTAACTTACTGCAAATGTTGGCGCTAGAATTCCCAGGATCGCCATGTGTACAAAAGGAACAAGGTTTTCAGGCTTAAGATTGTGTTCTCTCAGCACGAAAATCCGGAACATTTTAAAAAGGAGAAAATTTACTGGAAGTCCAAAAAGGAAAACTACATTCATGTAAATCAAAGGACCCCATTTTTGGAAGAACCATTTGTCTGTCACGTGACGGTGAATCATGAAAGGCTCCATTGCCATGGCTTCAAAATCCTGGATGAAAAAAAGTAGAAAAAAATCACCTACTTAAGTACACTGTGAAACCTAAGTATCAAATTTTACTTCTTTGTATATTCCAAATCTGTTTTTATTCCTCATTTGGAGTTCTGAGTTTACAATTAGTTGAAAATTTAAAATGCTACTTACAAGTCGTGTGTTGGGAAAGACGTGGTGACTGACACAGTGCATGATCCTAGCATCCTGTGGCGGCAGGAAGGTGAATGCGAACCAGTACTTTCTCCAGCCATCCTTACCGTGACAGAAATTGTGGGTACAGGCGACGACACAGAAGAGGAAGAAACCGGAAAGTACGAGAAGGGGGTAGGACATGTTTAAAGTTCCTAGAAGACCGGTGAGAAGCGCTCCGACTCCAAGACCATCCTGGATCAATCTTGAGTGAAAATCTGGTTTTGTTCCGACTTTCTAAAATGTTTACAAGAAAAACAACATTTTTTTAATTTACACAAATAAGTCTCAGTTTTTTAAATTCAAACGAGAAGACGCAGATTTTTTGCATTTACACAAATAAAGCGCCGTTTTTTTAAATTTACACAAATTAAACGCAGTTTTTCTTACATTTAAACAAATAAGGCCCAGTTTTTCTTAAATTGACACAAATAAGGCGCCGTTTTTTTAAATTGACACAAAAAAGACGCAGTTTTTCTTAAATTGACACAAATAAGGCGCCGTTTTTTTAAATTGACACAAATAAGATGCAGTTTTTTTAAATTTA
>JAAXYX010001005.1:0-27724 GCA_036851915.1 Ptenothrix huangshanensis
TTACTATTTGTTGATTTTGAAATCATTCGTGGATTTTTGAATGGTGGCCGAATGTCTATGCTTCAGCATAGTATTTTGTTATCACCCATGGTAACCGCCGCCATGCTCGCAATTTCAAAATAACAATCCCTTTCAACTTTTTCCTTTTGTGAGCCGCGAGCTCGAGGACTTATGTATTATGTTAGTTGAATCCAAATTCTTATTATTTTCCATTTTCTACAGTAAGCACTCCAGTCTCAATCCAGATTCCGGATACTCGTGTTCAGTGTCCAGACTCGTACAGTACATTTCATGATTCTCGTTATCCCCTTTATTGACCACAAACGTGCTGATCCCAATTAAAATAGCCTTATAAATTGTAGTACTTGTTTTGAACTTTTCTGATGATTAGTAATGAATCTAATGAATCAATGAATCGTTAAACAATTCATTTCCAAAATTCTGGGATATTACATGCTTTGCAATGTTAACACAGCATTTTCCGATTATCAACTTTCTGGTGGAAGAGAAAACAACCCCAGTAATTAAATAAACCAAACACTGCAGCTTTTCCACCTGAAATAATTTTTTTCACATTAAATGGTTTCGAAAATTCAAACTCCCACTCCTTTCCGTTAAGAAGTATAACCAGGATAAGTTTTAATTCCAATTTTAATTCCAGAAGGATAGGGATCCCCATTTACAAAGCTACCTGTTTAGGCAGCGCATCTAATAAACTTTTTTATTCCAATGAAAATTCAGCTGGAAATATGCCTAAAAATGCCTAATAATTTATTTGCTCCTAATAACATTGATACGTTGGCATAGCATAGCTTATTACTAACTTTATTTCGACGTAAAATAAACGTTGAAACTTAAACGTTTAATTTTGATTTAAGGAGGGTTGATTATTAGCGTTTAAATTACGTTAAAGTACGTTCATTATAAACGAAAATTAAACTAACCACATTTCAACGTAAATTAAACTAGGCTCTGCTACATGGGTATGCACTCCTTGCCCCTTGTGCATCTTACTACTAAAATTATGCACAAATGTTTTTTCCTACATATTCCAAAAACTAAGTAAAAAGGGATGGACAATGGACAATAGCGTTTGGGAAAAATCTCAAACGTATTAATAATTTTAAACATCAAGTTTTATGGAGTGGAAAACCAAAACGGAGGAGGACTCACTAGTGAAAATCTTTATCTTAAAAACGGCTATCCGCTCTACACACAACTATTTTCAAATTATTAATGTAAAACGCAAATTACATTTTTAAATAATATGTTGTATGTACCTACATACTATTTTTTAATCTCAAAATTGTTCTACCTTGTATTGGAATTTGGAATATTGTTTGGCCACGAGGGCCATCCCTAGTGATGTGAGAAAATTACATGTTTGCTGACACCGCAGTAGCCGCCATCTTGCATGGAGAGGAGCAAGTTTGGTCAAGAAAATGCCTCGACGTTGCTAAAGCGTTGGGGTTTGCTTTATGAACGCAAGGGAGATGTTTTGGGCTGTGGCAGGGAAGAGCCTGAGTGGAGAGAGTGAGACAGAAGTGAGCGGAAGGTTGGCGTGGGAAATGCATTGGGAAGGCAGGGAAGGGAGAGTGAGGCAGGAGAATGCGGGAAGATTTCTAAAAGCAGAGTAAAATCGAGGCAAGTTTGAGCCTGTTCCGTCCTTTGCTGTTGGATCCGCTGTGAAATGGGAATAGCGTGGATGGGAAGTGAAGGAGGAACAGATGTAGAAACAATTGAAAGTAAGGCCTGTTGCAAGCCCCGTCCAATGCTAAATCGCACCAAAACTACAAGTTGGATCTTGTAGCATCATTTAGTGCATAGGGATTCCACTGCCTAGATAGCATTGCATTCAATGGCATTGCATTATTTGGATTTGCCTTCAAGTTCCTTCTATTTACAATACAATCAATGTTGGCGTCAAGAAATAAAATAAAATATATTTTTCCCCAACAAAAACATTGATCGTGATCAAGTCACACTTGTCTCAAGGTTCTAGTGGTAGTTACAATTACAAAGATCCGAGTGACAGGATACCGGGACACTGGGCTTAACTAAACCTTGGCCTGGGCCTGGACCTGGACCTGGACCTGGACCTGGAGCTGGAGAGGAAGACTTTTTCTAAAAGTGACCCGTGAGAATAAGATCTGGGGTGGGGGGAATGGCAGCACCCACTCTCAAGTGGAAGCGGGTCAGCGAGACCTCCGGGTCTCAACCACGACCTCGACATGGACACAGAGCAGTGGCTATCAAAGATTTGATGGTCGTTTTTGGCGGAGGAAACGAAGGAATTGTGGATGAACTTCATGTTTATAATACAGGTAATATATTTTTCCATTATTCTGTTATTTCTTATTCCTTACATACATTTCCCTTTGCAAAAGTCCGTGGGTTTTTTTGCAATGCAAATTAGGATTTGGCGGACAGTTTGTTGATATTGGATATTTGTGTTGAGTTGAGATTGAGAGGGAAGAAGGGATGCATTTGGTTGCGTTGCAATTGAATTGAATGTAGTGAAAGAGGAGTTGCTCTCTTTCGTCTTCTTGTGCTTTAATGTGTTGATGTTGATAGTTGATGTGATTTGGCCTCTGATCCATTGGTTTTTAGGCGGAGATAGCGTCCTTTTACTTTCTTCTATCATTTATGGCGCTTGGACGAAATTTCTGGTGGGATATGAGTTATTTTAGTTGGGATGGTGTCACTTGTCAAAGGAAATGTCAGAGAGTGACTGACAGTAAATGACAGTGTCATTTATTGACAGATTTATTCTCTTGGGGCGATGTGTTTATTATGATGATGGTGTGGACAAACTTGGTGTAATGTGATATATGCGCTAGATAAAGCACACATCGGAGGAATTATACATCCGAATTATTCTTGGATAGGCATTTTTTGTTTATTTTTGTCAGCTGGGAGCTTGATTTAAGTTTTTTAGTTCTAGTATTATTTCAATTTCAATTTTGGATGTGTTTGCCTCTAGATTTTTGGGGAAAGTTGAAGTTCAGTTGTATTGTACATTCTGTAATTGTATGTTGGGTGGGTAGAGTTATGTGCTGATTGTAATTACATATATAATTATATGAATAGGTAGTTATTATCTCAAGTTGGAATTTAGAGGAGTAGTTTGATAGGTTTCATTTATTTGTTTGCTTAGCTTTTTCATGTAGGTAACTTTTAATATTGATTGATTCTTTTAGTCGTTTTTAGTATATTTAGTTGTGCACTATTGAAGCATGGAGACATGATTAGTAGCTTTAATGTTTAATATTAAATTAAAATTATAATTGTATATATTGATGTATATTTTTAATTTTTTATTGCAGTTACCAACCAATGGTTTCAGCCATCTGTAAAAGGGGAAGTTCCCCCTGGTTGCGCTGCTTATGGGTTTGTTGTGGATGGAACCCGAATCCTCGTTTTCGGTGGGATGATTGAGTATGGCCGATATTCGAACGACTTGTATGAGTTACAGGTAATAATTAATGAAATGAAATTAGGAGGGGTAGTGCATCATTTTTTGCACCATTAAATTTCTAATAATTCTCCCTTATATTATTAACAAAATTAGCATTTCGAAAGTACTTTTTATTTTTATGTCATATGATGTAGCCCCTGGCACAAGTGAAGTTATTCAAATTCAAGTTTTGATTTCAAGGAACTTTCCATCTGTTTCGTTTTCGCAGGCACTTCGTTGGGAGTGGTCAAAATTGAAGCCGAAACCGGCGAGAAGTGGATGTGACGTGGAGCCGTGTCCTCGGTTGGGTCACAGCTTTACCTTAATAAATGGTGTTGTGTACCTTTTCGGTGGTTTGGCAAATGAGAGTGAGGACCCAAAGAATAATATTCCAAGATATTTGGATGACCTGTGGGCATTGGAGCTGAAGCCTACTGGTCGTGTTTGTTGGGACCGTCCGACCACCTTTGGAACGGCGCCTTCTCCCAGGGAGTCTCATACTGCAGTGGGATATGTGGAGGAAGATGGATCTCGTCCTCGTTTGATCATTTATGGTGGAATGAGTGGATGTCGTTTGGGTGATCTATGGATGCTTCATTTAGACACGATGGAATGGAGCAAACCCACCGTTTCTGGACCACCGCCGCTTCCACGTTCTCTTCATAGTGCCACTTTGATCGGAAATAAAATGTATGTTTTTGGTGGTTGGGTTCCACTGGTTCTGGACGACTTGAAAACTACTAACCACGAGAAAGAATGGAAGTGCACTAATTCCCTAGCGTGTTTAAATTTGGGTAAGTTCTTAAAATTATAATTTTTGTTGAATGTAAAGTTGTATTCGCTTTAAATTTTACAGTTTTAGCTAAAATAAAATAATTATTATGAATGTTTTTTGCTTGGTGTGATCAGAATCCATGACTTGGGAAAATGTTCAGATGGATGCACTGGACGAATCTGTACCCCGTGCAAGGGCTGGACATTGTGCAGTGACAATTCATAACCGTCTGTATATTTGGTCCGGGAGAGACGGCTATCGGAAAGCTTGGAATAATCAAGTCAGTTTGTGCTTGGGCTTGATTTAAAACATAATAGAATTGAAACAGTAATTCAAAATTTAAAATGTCATTAAGGTGTCATACCTTGATTATTCGTTTTTTACAATTATCAGGTTTGCTGTAAGGACTTGTGGCATTTGGAAGTGGAGAAACCACCCGCTCCTGGAAGAGTACAATTAGTTAGGGCATCGACAAATTCATTAGAGGTGTCTTGGACGCCGGTTGTGAATGCTGAAGGTTACCTCGTACAAATTCAAAAGTACGATGCTCCAGTACCCAAAGATCCACTTCTGGGCTCTGCAGCGCCTGCTGCTCAACCCACCTTTACTCCAGCATCTGTCGCTCCCATACCAACTCCAAAGCCCATTATGACGCCTATACCTGCTTCCAAACCAGCAGTATCAGCAATTCCAGGTATGTACATTCTTCTGATATAATTAAATAGAGATTAATTTTTAAAAAGGGATGTAATTGGGAAACAAATTGGAAACATTTTTATTTCGAATTGTAGCGGCACCTGCTGTGGCAGCAGCGGTCGCAGCTTCCCAGCAGCAGCAGCAGCAAATTTTGCAACAACAACAGCAGCAGCCTCAACCTGCCACCGTTGTTACAAGTGCCGTTACTGCAGCTGCAGCCAGCCCTGCAAATTTGCCCACCGCATCAAGTCTCCTCTCATTGCCGGCCAACCTCGCTGGAACAGCGAGTAACGCGTTATTCTCAAATCGAGTACCTGCCCCGCGCTCTGCAGCCACGACGACCCCCCAGCAAAGAGGAATCGTTCGACTTCGTACCCCTATCCAGGTTGGTCAAGGTGGCCAGCAAGTTCGCGTTCTGACTCCAGCCCTGTTGAAAGGATCAGCACAAGCATCTCCAGCTCAGTCTCCCACAGCTTCACAGCAGTTAAGTGGCATGCAAGCCCTTGCAGCAGCTGCTGCTGCAACTCAGAAGATTCAAACTCCTCAACCGGTCAAGCTTGTCTCAACGAGTACAGCCCAAACAATATATTCGCAGAGCGGGATGAAGGTTGCCTCAGTGGGTGGAGGTGTCGGTGGTCAAACCGTGCGACTTGCAACTCCGGGGCAAGGTATCAAAGGCCTACCGAGTGGGACCAAGTATGTCATTTTGCAGAAACCTGGTCAGGGAGCAACAACGACCCCAGGGGGGCAACAAATCCTTACAGTTTTGAAAACAAGTCAAGGAATGACTGTCGCAACTATGCCAAAAGTAATCCAGACGAAAGCTGGAATGGGCGGGAACCCAGGAGTGGCGACGATACAAGGAGCTGGAGGGAAGAATATGCCAGCAATAGTGAAACTAGTGAGTACAGCGGATGGGGTTTCGAAGCCTACCATTCTCGGAACGAACCAACAGGGACAGCAAATTATTGGTCTTTCTCAACTTCAAGGAGCCGTCTCGGCTGGAAATATTGTGATGACAAGTCAAGGGGCGACTACCCAAGCCTCTGGGACAAAACAACTTCAATTGGGAAATATCTCAACCATCCAAGTACCTTCTACCAGCGGAGGGGGAAGTATAGTGATGGGAACTCAGGGAAGTTTAACCACGCAGGGTGGTGGGAAGCAGTCTATTGTTCTCGCCAACACTCTTCAGAATGGCAAGCCTATGATTACTCGGGATGCCAATGGGGATTTATGTATCCTCTTACAGTCCAGTGATGGCCAGAACATCGTCAACAATATTGTAAATGTTCAAAATCCAGACGATCCTTCCTCCGCAACTTTGGGTTTGAAGGGTGGCTGTAATATTTACACGAAGGACAGTAAATTTGACTGGAAAACTGCGCTGGGGTTAAAGGGGGGAAATCCTGGGGATGATGAAGAACCATCGACTACTACACCCGACTCACAGGCCGAAGGCCAGCTGAGTGAAGCGGACAGTCAGAGCACTCTTCCATTATCTGAGCAAAATACTCAACTTATTCAACTAGCGGAGAGTCAGGCGGACGGGGAATCTGCAAATGATGGAGATGTGGACAGTCAGTTGGAACAAGATTTGCAGTCTGCCGTTGCTTCAGCAACTGGCCAAGATCCCATGGAGTTGGATTCTCAGGAGGAAGGCAATGAGGAAGAACAGCTAGCATCTCTGCATGGAACTGGATCTGAAGCTGATGGTGATGCAGACGACAAGGGACAAGTATCTGGAAGCTCAGATGCTCTACCAACCATTCTATTGGCTGGACTAGGTTCTTCTGGAGAAGCAGATTCGCTCGAGGGCCAACATCAACAGAGTGATGATGCGAATAGCAAAGCTGTTGACTCCATTCTTCAGTTGCAGGGCTCCGACTTAAGTCTTCTGGACGGAAGTGGGGGGGCTGTGAAAACCTTTGACCTGGTTCGTACCGCAGATGGACAATTGACATTAGCCAAGAGTGGCAGTGGAGGACACACGGCAATTTTGGCCGCTGGGAATCATACTCTCACCTTTGCGAATGATAAACTCAAGTCTGAGGATCTTCTGAGCATTTTGGAAGGAAATGATCCCTTAAGTACACTTGCCTCTGCAGCGAGTTCCGCAGCACGGAACGAATCTTCTGCCTCACAGCCACAGCAACAATCACAACCGGCCACAACCGTTATGAGCATCGTAAATAGCAATAGTGGCAACAATTCTCTTCCCATCCCCACAGCCATTCAGCCAGTACCCATTCCGCCTTCACCTATCCCCACCGTTCCAGCTACCACACCAGTACTTATCAAGACTGAGTCTAGTGGGAATGCGTCGGCGGGAACTGGTTCTACACCAGTTTCCACGGTCCCCATGACAGAGGAAGAGAAGAAGGACATGGGATGGATGGACGTAGCATTTGTCAAGAGCAACCAGTTGATCATCAAGCAATTTTATACTGTGTCGGAGAAGTTGACCAGTTTGAAACCGGACACGGATGTGACGAAGGATTTAGAATTTATAAAGAAGAAAGTCGAGCTGCTGCCTGGCACTGCGTACAAATTCCGGGTGGCTGCGGTCAACTCCTGTGGCCGAGGACCATGGAGTGAGGTTTCCGCATTCAAAACCTGCTTCCCTGGATTCCCTGGTGCGCCTTGTGCCATCAAGATTTCCAAAGCACATGATGGGGCCATGATTTCATGGGAGCCCCCACAGAATTCTCTTGGGGATATCCTAGAGTACTCGGTGTACTTGGCAGTCAAGCAGCAGCAAACCACAGCAAGTGCCGTAAGTCCAATCTTTATGTTTATTTCCGCTGAATTTTATAGATACGCCATCCAAAACCACAACTAGAGTTTTCATTTCCCCATCTACCTCTGCTCTCAAAAACATTTAAAGGAGGGGTCTTATGGAGGATCCGTTTTTTGAGAGTGGGAAGCTTTGTAGATACATAGATCTTTTTGGTTGATTTCAGCATCATGGGCTGGAAAGATGTAAATATATAAGTATAAATATAGGTACGTTGGTATTATAAGATGCAATTTATTCAATATACAATTTTTTGTGAACAGATCGAAACAAAAACCACAACACCCAATCTGTCCTTCATCCGTGTCTACTGTGGGCCACAGAATCACTGTACAGTAAACAACACAAATTTGCAGTCAGCCCAGGTGGATACAACTACGAAGCCTGCCATCATTTTCCGAATCGCAGCCAAAAATGAAAAAGGATACGGACCTGCAACTCAAGTCCGGTGGCTTCAAGGTAAGTCACATAATATACGTAATTTGGACGAAACTAATACTAAGTAAAATTATATATACAGCTGTTCATTTTTCCTTGTTATTTATTGAATTTTTTGCCTGATTCTGTTTTTATGTACTTACAGAATCCGCATTTCCAAATTTCGTCCCGGTAAAAGTAATGGCGAAGAGAGCTGCGGATAAGATTGGACCTGGAGGAAAGAAGATCAAGCTGGAAGAATCCAACTGAATTTTTTAACTAAGATAAAATATTGTAATTATTTGTGTAATTACGTACTATTATTATATTTATAATTAGAATACCTTCGAATCTAATTTAATGTAGACTATCTATTATCGTGAAGTTAAATCGTATTCGTAATCTATATTCAGAAAGCTCCAACTTCAGTGGCCGCTACCTAGAATAGACCCTCGTCGCGTACTCAGTTCTCCTGACTGTAGAGCATTTCGTTACTACGACGACACCAGTATTTATCCCTAGAAGCTTTAATTTTTGGAAGCAAATTAATTTTAAGCACTGCTCTGTTGATATAGGTAGATTATTGGTATCGGTACTATAATTTACTATTCGTGCATGTAGTCTCATCATCACCATCATCACAAAACACGTTCGGCGAAATCGTGTTTATTTTTTACTTCGCGTGTTACTTTTACGTTTTATTGTTATTGGTTCTCAAATTGCATCCTGATTTTCAGGATTTTCGTCATGCGTGTTTTTTTGCTTACTTTGAAAAGCTTTAAAGTATGTTACCTGCTTCTGTTTTTAATCATTTGTAAATACTATTTTAGTATTCAATTCGTTGTACAGTACTCTTGTAAATATTTATTTAATACAGAATTACAGAAATTTTATGACTGCTGAAAGTTGACGGAAGAACAAGATAGGTATAATTATAGAAATTGAGATAATTTTTTGCAAACATGACAAGTGTACAACGACTTGATGTAAAAGTTAACTACCTAATAGAAAATGTAACTTATTTTCCTATTATGTTCGTTGTTCTTGTGTTTTTTGTTAGGTTTATTATAAGTATAAATAAAAGTTTATTTCATTTTGAGAGAAAAATGGTATTGGATTGGATTGAATAGCATTGAGCAGGGTAGAGTAGCCTAGCCGCCGGGCCGGTGAATGCAAATCACCGTTCCGGTTTTAGTTATGCATGTTTAACTTACAAAAGCAAAGTGATCAAATCAAATCCATGGAGGGATCCAATATCTTAAGCAGGTGTGTACAAAACAAACAAAAAACCAAAATAAAATAAGTAAATTAGGATACAATCATTGTTCTTTTATTTTTTGTGTCGTTATTTTGAATTTTAAAATAATTACTACATGTATTTTGGATTGATAGAGAATTAGATAATTTTATCTTGTGTAATGATGATTATTATCATTTCATAGTAATTCGCATTTGAGTTTTGAATTTATTTTCTCTTTTTGCCTACTTTTACTTTTACTCTTCTACTCTGTACCTTATTTCATTGGCTAGGCTGCTAGGAGAAAAAGAAAGAAGGAAAAAAAATAAGGTGTAAATTGATGCGATTGTTTGTTTGTTTGTTAATATTATTTTATTATACTCAAGTGGAGATCTTTTATTGTTGAAGCAAGAAATCATAGTTATAATTATATGATGATATGATTGCATTACATTGCTCTTTTCTATAGTGGCTTATATTTCCAACAATTCGATGTTTCAGGAATTTTTTGAGTGGCCTCGAACCTCGATAGGACTATGGCTTGTGATAATGGTCATACATGTTATGAATTGTAATAGGTGACTAGTATTCAAGTCAGGTCAAGTCACGTATGTGTAACTTCAGATGAGGACAGGATCTGTTTGGTTAGATCAGTCCAATGCAGATTCATATTGTAATTGTAATAATAAATTAATTAGCATTTAGAGTGGAATGAATGACACATGAGGAAGACGTCGACATCACATTGCGGCCATTGGAGCAATAAAAATGTGACGTTAAAAATTGCAAACGGTGGTAATTATGTGCAACAATAATTATTCAATCTGATGAAAGTAGACTTGACAACTTAGTAATTAACTATAACTACGTATATGAGGACGAGTGCGACTGCTGTCGCAAGCATATTATGTAAAGTTGTATATTGTTATTGTACAGTAACTAATTAAACATAGAAATCGTACTCAGATTTAAAAATAAGCATGATTTAAATATAGTGGTAAGAAAGATAGCGAAATAATTATGTACCATACTAGTGATAGGTAATAGTTATATATAATCCAATACTATGTACAGTTGACAGATTGACAGATAATTATTTGTATAATAATGAAAATAAAACCAACATGGACTAATATTAATTGTAAATCATTGAAGTAGTTAATTACGTACTACATAATATAAGTATCAGTACCATTTTGTTTCGATAATTCAAATGAAACTAGAGAAAATAAAGATTTAATGGAATTAATGCAAAATAAATTGAAATTGATATACCTAACTAATTAAAATTACTTACATGAAGTGTATAATCAAAGAATGAAAGATCGACCTGAAAATATTGTAACTATTACTACTATTAATACTTAGTTGTTTTTAATCATCGAAAGGTAATGGCTACTGAATAAAAGATGCAATAATCTTGAAACTATTGATAATTTATTACTCTCCCTACTGCGACACCACGGTTAAAAAATACTTATCAGGTGTAAATTCCGTTAAATTAATTTCGGCAATCAAAGTTAAATTATTTAATTTAGGCATCTTGTGTTCCATTTAAGCTTCACGGTTAGCCATGTGAAGACACCCGAGGACCACACTCTCCACAGCAGGAGCATAAATAAACACAAATCACACTTATAAAAAAACAAGCCAATGAGACTAAAACATATTATAAAACACAGAAATGTATAATTACTAGCTAAGCAAATAATTAAATTATGAAAATTCAATTCAGAATATAATTGTATTAGTATTATGGCTTGACAAGAGTATCGTGTTGTACTAGTTTAATGTTAAAGCATAGGGGAAATGAGTTTTTATCTATTTAATTTAATTAATCATTAACTGTTAGTCAGCTCACAACTCAAATTATCCTAAACGATGAAGAATTCATTGCCTAGTACAGTTTTTTTTTTGAGCAATAAATTCCACCCGATAGAAGGTAGGAACATTACATACATACGTACATAACATAAAAGAAAGAGGAAATACTTAGTTTATTACTAAATTACTACTGACTGCCCTGTGGAGAAAAAATAGGGAATAGAGAACGTTTTCGGATCGGACAACAGAGAGTCCTGTAAAATGTGCACAAAAGCAAGGTGGCTGTGGCTTGACAAAAAGTAATTACATACATCGTTCCTGTTCTTTTACCATTTAATGGTGCGCGCTCATCCAGCCAGAACAAGACAAGTTGATTTTGTGCGACAGTTTACAGTTTTACCGCACTGGCGGCCATGATGTGAGAAGTACGATACATGAGGTAAGAGTAAGAAACCTAGTAGCTACGATTTTAGTCCATTACGATACCGAATACCAACAGGAACAATAATAAAGTAGGTAATTACAATTACATATAATTATCATTAAGAAAGTCTTGCTGGCTATCGAAGTATTTAACCGTTAACGCACAACAGCAACAGCTTAACATGAAGCTGCGGTACCGTAAAAGTAAATTGAGCCGTTACGAATATTATTTCAAGGTAAGTGTAAAAACATTCAAACTTTATAGCATTGCCTGGCTAATTTTATAAAGTGCTTTAACATCATGTTTAACATTTTAACTGTTTTATTAATTCAACTATGGGTAATTAATTACTCTTCTCTTGTTTGTGTTGCATACAATATTAATAAACTATTTTACTTTATAATTAAGTGCAATCGAAACGGAAAGGGCTACCAAGCAGGGAAAGGATTTGTTAGGTCGTTTGAAGAACGAGTGCTATTCATTAAAAACAGTAGCAGTCGTGAAACGGATGAAAAGTCTCAAACACTAAAGGTTGGAACAAGCAGATTTGTCGAAAATAATTTTCCTTCGACTTCGGGGACAATAAAAAGAAAAGTTGATGGAAACGATACCGAAGATCACGATGACTCCACTAACGGAAGAGAAAGAAATATTAAACGAATAAAAAACGAGAATAATATTGCAAATAATCCAGGTGAGGACGACGGCGAAACGGTGGAGGAATCACTCTTCTCCAATGACTTGGTAAGAAGGATTGTCAATTTCTTTAGTTATAATATGATTTTCCGAATTTTCACATGCCGTAAAAGTTGAAACGTAACTTTGTATTATCAATTACCCTGCTATTATTGTAAATTGTAAATATTGACTTGTCTCGTTAGCCATTGTAATGTTTTACACTGTAATTATTGTCAATTATTTGAACCTCAGCTCTTACAAGTGAACCTTAACTAACGATAGTTTTTCTCGTAGCCTACAATCATGGTCCCTATAATAATTGGACACCCCTCTGGTACATTTTTTTAACATTGCAGGGGTAGGACACCCTGCGAACTACGAAAAATTAATATTAGAAGGGTAGGGGTGTCAGCCGGTTTCAAGCTGGTTTTTCTGAAACATCTTGTAATGACGAAATTGTTTCAAGTACAGTAATAATATAATCATTGCTTCTTTTTTTACTGATGCATACTGTAATCCAGCTGATTCGAGCCATACTCTCGAATTTGAACGTGGAAGATCTCAAGACCTGTCGCCAAGTGAACTCTCTCTGGAATCTCGAAGCAACCAAGATACTCCTTAAATGTGATAAACTGGCAGCAATTCAAATCTCAGAAGATAGAGTGACAATACATGATACCGCTGATTACAACTGTTTAACAGGATTACGACTACGGAACTTTCAACACATCTTAAGGAATTCCAAGTTATTCCCGTCCACCACTTTTGCCATCAACAACAACAGCAAATTGGGGAGTAATGCCGTAAATTTCTTTCGTCAGAATGGCCACCTTGTCAAGTATTTTTACTTTGAACCCAACCCCCCGTACGAAGAAGAAGATAGTGATGATACATCATCTGATGATGACACAGATGCTGATTCCACAGCGGGTGATGCCATCTTGCTTGCTGCGACTTGTTTTCCGAACTTGACAAAATTGCAATTTGCACATGCCTTTGAGGTGCCTACGCCTGCAGTAACCCTATTGGCGATTGAGCATGGTCCGGAGTTGAAAAACTTACACACTTTAGAAATAACCAGCTTTCCCTCAGACATCATTTCTCTAATCCTGAAGAAGGCCTGCAACTTGCAAAATATTTATTTGCACCCCAGAGGAAACTATAACTACTCCAGCGACTTGGAAAAGTTAATGAGGCTTGGAGACGTGATTCCTTGTTTGAAAAACATTCATTTGATATTTTCAAATGCGACATTCGAATTATATCAAGAGGTATTGAAGCGGAAGCCACGATTCTCTAGCATAGGAGCAATCAGTGTGGACAGATATGGATTGTGGGATGCAGCAGGTGTGAGTCGATTTCTTACTGCAATGTTTGACCACTGCTCAGAATCCCTTACCGAAATCCTGGGTATTAGAAGCCTTAAAGAGTTTCCTGGAGTAAACTTCCCTGTTTTTCCAAACGTCAAGCGACTGGGAATTAACACGCAATCGCTACTTTTAGATATCAACTTTGCTCAAGTATTTCCCAATCTCAGAACAATTGAGGTGGAGTTCTTGAGTGAGGATGGACCGGAAGAGGTTTTATCAGAACCACTGGGTCCATTGTTGTCAGTGCGACATTTGCAGGCGAAAGTGAATTCGAAATCGAAGGAACGATGCATTCCAGAGAAGTGGGTCAAAATTCTTTGCTTCCTGTGCCCCAACGTCACCTCAGCCAAGTTTTGTAATCCAATTTCGGATTCGGCATACGAGCATATTTGGAAGTTAAGCGCACTGCAAGACTTACATTTGGAAATTGGGACTAAACCAAGGGAAAATTCGTTTTTCAGATTAGACTCCGCCTTTACAGGGTTCTCGGTTGGGGTCGCCGAAAATTTTCTGGATTTAATTAATACAGCACGTTTCAATCTTACTGCTGAAGAAGTTGAGTCACATCGGATCAAGCCTTCCATCGTTGATCTTAAAGGCAAGTAATTATGTGCAAAGTAAATGCAATATGTCATTTAATTCTTTTTTACTTATAAAAAAACAAACTAATGGCACTAGAATCCCAAAAACATTAACATTTCATGCGACAGGCAACTTTAAATCTAACCCAACAAAGAAAATTGTCTCGATCTCGATATGCCACACTGGGGCAGATCGAGAATCTGGCGTCCAAAATTAGTTATTTGACATGGTCTCAAAATTTCAAAAGTTTAACGGCATTTTAAAGTTTGTGGTGGACATTATAAATCACATTTTAAGCTTTATTGATTATATGCCAAGCTCGCGGAGCAACTTACTTTTACTGTATGAAAAAAGTTGCAATGCTTTTTAAATGGAAAAACTTCGCTGGACAAGAAAAGTATTGCCGACAAACGTGGACAAATATTGCCATACTACGTATTATAGCTCTCAAAAAGGTCTATAACATATGTAAAGGCTAACATTCGGAAATGCCCGAAACATTTTCAAAAACGGAATTACTAGTTTTTACATGTAGTTGAATGGCGTGACAATCACTAAAAAGCTTGTCAGGTAAATCTTCGTAAAGTTCGTTTTTTGCTGTTTGCAGTTATTTCCGGGCTACCAGGGTATTAATAATTATCAAAAAGCGTTATCTGCTAACTTTTAGCCGCCTCAATAACTTTCTGCCCCTGTGTGGCCTGGAGAAAAGGTCGATGACAATTCCGTTTGTTTTCTAATTTTCAGAGTTGAGACAACTTTCACTCCGTTTGTTTGATGCGACCATTAAAGAAGATGATGGGTTCCTGATACAATTGTGGTACAATTCCGACAAAAATGTGAACGTGATTTTCGACCCAGGCCATGGTAAAGCTCTTCTACAAGTTAATGGCAAAATCATCCTCTCTTACGTATCAAAGCGCTTCGGCTTTGACATGTGTACTCGGTTAAAATCGAACGTCTCTGTTAAGTTTACGCACTACAGGAGCAGGAGCGGATATGGTGAAGATTTTGAAAGTGATTAGTGGTTTGAAATATTCTGCAAAGTGATGTTAAACAACACACTCTATTATTACAGACAACGTCTGTTATTTGTTTATGCTAAGGTGTCGTAAAGAATGTGTTCTCATCCGTAAATATAAAGTGAAACAATATGTCATTGCTTATAAATAATTTTATTTATATTATTGTTGTAACTCTTAAGCTTCCAGACCTTGTAGCTCTTAAGTAAAATTGTGTTTTAGTGTCCACTAACGTGCAGTGAAGAAGTTATTTTAACAATTCTTGGGATACAAAAATTAGGACTTCAGGGATGTTACTGAAGACTTTGTTAAATCAATTGTACATGAATTTGAATCCAGGCAATGTCTTTTTTCAGTTCAGACTCTTGAAGCCGGCTGCTACGCAGTGGCAGTAATTTAAATTGATTTTGTAAAAACATTCAGCAATAAAAATAGTTAATAATTATTGTTAGCAGCTTATCGTCGTAGTTTGTAATTCTATTGTATTGTTGATTCATGTAACTAATTATATCATTATTGTTTTGATCATTATGTAAAGCATTGCACCAACGTCAATTTCACCTTCATCGGTTAAATCGAGTTGTCCTCCGAAAGTGTGGATTGTGGAAAATGCAAATTATTTTATATGTGTAATAATTAAATGTGTTATAAAATTAATTCGTACACATTGTAACATCGATTGTTCGGTTACTTGATTTATTTTACGTTTTAGTTATTTATCTTGCGAAGAGATATATTATATACTTTCAATCAAGTAGAGTTTTTTGCTTTTACTTACGAAGAGTTTTACGGCAGGTTGTCACAGTAAAATTAAGTAATTACACTGTACAAGCTTTAAACGGAAGAGAGCAGCAACTTGCTGCTAGCAAGTCTTCGAACTGCTGTGAAGTCAGTGACTCAATTTCTAGATTCTTTTTTGTTTTAATATCAATTATCCACACCAGTTTTGTTCTTCTGCTCTGGAGTCAATTGCACCGAGCTATGAATAAAAACAGAGTCAGCCGCAAAGCCTTACTACTCTCATTTTCTGGATAGGAGCTGCGCCTATAATAATTATAATAAATTCTCGATCGTAATAACCTGACTGAAAAAACAGATATTAAAGTTTAATCTGGCAAACATGGTTAGATCTGCTTCATTTAAGAATCCTTTGAAAGGTCCCAGCGTTTTTTCCAACCATAATGAGCTGGTTCCTGAGTTGGAATTCCACTGTCATCTCATCGTCTCTAGCACCACATTCAAGGAAGAACGCTTTGCTTCCCTTCAGTTAGGATTTCAAATACAGCATTGAATTTTAAAAACATGTTAACTTTTTTTCTATAATACGGTACCTGGATTCCAAACATCGTGAATTCAGCATTTGTAAGCAGTTGAACAATGAAGCAGCTTGCTAGTGAAATTAAATTATACGGAAGGTATGGGTAAGATGGCGATATAAGCAATTTCCTAATGGGAATATCCAACAAATCCAGTTTCACTAATTACAAGTAAATTTTTTCAAAACTGTCTGTTTCCCTTACCTCGCATCATAAATTAAATTCGGGTCATTTATTGGAATGGGCTTATCATTTATAATGTATCTGTACAGCTCCAATGGATATGTACATGTAGACCCTCCATTAATTGGAAGTATTTTTCCAGCATGGAATCATGGAACCAGATCCATGCATATTATGCTATATATGATGGTAGCAATGGCGGTCCAAAGTGTCCTCCAAACTAACAGAGCTTTTAGCCATTTAGGGTTCGGGTTTGGAGCACAGCTATATCGGTTAGGTCGATTTAGAGATTTGGAGAACAGTCCCATATTTGCAATTAATTCTTTGTAAAACTGCAAAGAATTTTTGATTGAAAGTACATCGTCCATGAAGAGTCAAAATGGCTTAGAAGCAAACTGACCTATATAAATTAGAAGAAAATAACTTGGTCTCATCCAGTGTAAAATTGTAAAAAGCGGCCCCTTATCTTTAGTGTAAATCTGGACGAACTAATACTGTAAACTTAAACTTATATATAGTGGACTATTCACGAGAGCGAGCACTATTTTTTTCGTGATAATCTAGTCATTATTAAATCATTATTATGTCTATAGGAACAAGCATGGATTGATTCCATCATGAAAAGAAAAATTGCTTACTGTTTTCTGTTAGTATAAAAATGAATTAAAACGGCGAAAATTAATTTTGAAAATTAATTCCATTCAGAAAAAAATCGATTCAAAATCTGCACCGTAGCAAAATCCAACCAAATATGTGGCTTCAAACTGACTCGCGTTCGACGTTCGACATCGACTGTTGACCTGATGTGGCCTTCTACTAGGTCTGGAAATCTATACACGCTGCGACCTGTGACTAGAACTAGAAGCCTCTAGAATCATAAGCTGTGACAAACACTGACCAGAAACAAAAAGAACACGTTCGACGAATTTCTAGTTATTTAACTTGCAGTTTGACGAATTAAATTTGTAGCTTCTTTGACTCCCACACAGGATTTCACTTTTGTTTATTATTCCACCACACGACTTCCATACTTCCATAGCCAGTGAAACATGGAGGAAAATCCGGTGGAACTAGCAAAGCTGAATGCAGGCTGCTGCTACGGACCCAAACAATGTCCAGAAGACTTGACTAAGAACATTTGTGCATACTACAATGACAATCGAACAGGGCAGAAAGTTAATCTGGGTGGAATCTACGAGCCAAGGCCTTCGCGGCATAGCGAGGTGGAGGTGGAGGAGGACAATACTGAGAACGAATTGAACATAGAAGCCCAGAAGAACCAAGAAGATAGACGCCTGCAGTGTCAAAAAGCGATGCAGAAATGGTCGTTGGAATTCCTCAAGAAGATCCCGCATCCCCTGGCTCCTTGCTCCGGCTCCCAAGCTCAGATGGCCAAGAAGAAGTTCAAGGATATGGAAAAAGTTCAGTCAGTGACGGAGAATATAGTGGAGAAATTCGGTGGTTTAACTCTGGGATTCTCTGGCCCCTTGCCGCCGCCGCAGGTAATTCAGTATCATGGTTTGAAGGTGGTCCCTCGTCACGAACCGGACTACCCGGAGGATCTGAGAATGAAAGGAGTTCGCCGTCCAAGGATCCAACGAACTCCAAGAAATCGAAGGCCCTGGGAAGCTGACGACAGTTCGGAGAATTTAGAGTTTCCTGTTTCAGCCTCTTTCCAACCGCCGAGCACAACGGACGATAGCTCTGCACCCCCGACCAAAGGACTCTCCAATGTACCGAGACCAAGGAATGATCAAAGTTTTTTATTTCTTGCTGGTCGCGATGCACTTGAAGTCAAGGGCGGTGTTTCAAAGGCAATCACGGCTGCTCCCAGTCGTCGCACCCTCAAAAAACCTCAGATGCCTCCCTCCGCTGACGAACTGATCCTCGAGTACGTTGACAAGTTCAATCTGGAAATGATGTTTGAGTATTTTCTGGCTCTCACCTGTCTCTATACACCAGGTCAGTCAGTCTCTGAATTAGTCCTGTCTGGTAGTCTTAAGCTCGTTATTTATTTAGTAATGGATTCGCAACGCTGATGCTGCTAATAATGGTATGATCATTTGAAACTTACATTAATTGTTCCTTTAATGAACAGAAAATGCTTTTCAATTCATTTCCGACTTGGCTGGTAAAATGGTACTGGCCAGAACCGATGACGTGGAATTTCAAACGCTTGATAGGATTTTCAATCGGGAGCATGTCCAAGCGCTCTTCCGCTTGTTTGATAAAGAACAAAACGGCTTCGTTACTCATAAGCAATACAAAACTGGTAATTTGGCATATGATTTCAACCCCATTTAAAATTATTCGTCATTGTCCAAAAAGTTAAGGCGATTTCTAATTCATGACTGAATTTCGCACTGCATCTCTCGAAGGAATGGAAACTTTAGGACTGATAAATTACACTAAGGATCCAGAAGGTTTTCTGGAGGACAAGATAGTGGAGACGGTTTTTGTTGACGAAGGGTAAGTAATTATTATCGTAGTCCATACACTATTATTGCAGTTAGTATATTACAATTACTAAGCACAATTAAGCATACTTAAGAAAACAAAATAATACGACCGATAGGATGAACTAGATTAAGAGCGTGACCTAATGATGAATGGTGATGGCGGTAATTATTTAAAAATTAGATGCGACTATGGGTTGCTCTCATCATTTTTCGATTTTTGTAACTGTAATACAATATGATTTATTCCACTCCACTTCATTCAATTAGCACGCTTTTCCTATTGTTGCTCACAAGTAATTTTTGATTTAATATTTTAATTATTCTAATTTAGGATCCAAGCTTGGTATCCCATCACTTAAAACTTAACAATGGTTGCATTTTATTTTTTTGCGCTGCGACTTACTGTGGCTCTATAGCCTCTATATATATTAATAACGTAGATAATCGTATTCTAAAAGACTACTTAAAAACAACTAGCTATTTAACCAACTAGTAAATGCATGGAGGTAAAATAAATAGATTGCATTGGATGACCAGCACTCGTTTGCTAAAACGTGTAATTATACTCAGGTGCTTTTGACATTGCTTGCATATTTTATCCCGCATCTGATACTGTTCTGGTCTACAGTTCTCTACATAGTCTGTTCCGGATTTTAATTCTGACTTAAATGACGATAAAGTAGGTAAAGTTTATTAGATTCTGACTTTTTGACTTTAAGGACTCCCCTGGCTGTCCCTTTCTTTCCTTCCGCACACTCTCACATGAACTGTTTGACTAAATTTTAGATTGAAAACTTGGACTTGACACAGCAATACAATAAAAACAAAAATTTATTCAACACCACTTGAACTGCACGATGATGGTTGATATCTATTTTATCTCCCATATCGTTCAATGTTCTTTTATTTTGGTTGATGTTGTGATTGATTTTCTAATTTTGCTCTTGATTGTGTAGGGTCCAAGCCCTGGATTTGCTCCTCAAGTCCTTCATGATTGTGGTTTAGAAAGTAATTCCAGCCTGGATAAAGCCAATGGAGAAAATATTATTATTTTTAAAGTACTTACACAAACACTTACGCAAAACGAAATCTAAAAAATACTAAAGGACAGGGGCAGGGAGATGTTTATATACATTTTGTTACTGATCGATTTATGTGAATAAAATTGGTTAAAACACAAATGTCACATGGGCAAATCAATGCAAATTTACCTTAGTGTTTTCTTGCAGATACTTTAGAACATTCTCAACCACATCTGTACTCGTATTTGTTCCTCCAAGATCTGAGTTTAAAATTACAGTAAATTAAGCACCTGCATTTTTACTGTACAATAGACTGATTACTTATACTGGCTCAGAGCTTGATTAGATAACCGTAATTTTCAGAAAAAATAAATAAATATTATGATACGACCATAAATACCTTGGGTATGAATACGATCCTGGTTGATGGTCTTATTAACAGCGTCTCGGATCAATGTTGCTTGTTTCTTCAACTGAAGATGTTCCAACATATCCACTGCTGCATTCAACATTGAAACTGGATTGGCAATATTTTTTCCGGTAAGGGCAGTTCCAGTGTTTCTTGTACCAGGCTCGAATACAGCATACTAGTAATAGCCATAGAATAAGATAATTAAGAAATCCTTAAAGAAGTTATGCACATGAATTGTAATTTACTATTGTTGAACTTCACTCTTGACTTACATGGTCTCCGTAGTTTCGTCCAGCGTAAAGACCAGCACCACCAACCAAACCACAGGCGACATTGGACACAATGGTTCCGTACAAATTGGTCATAAGCATGACATCGAACTGATGAGGACGGGAGGCAAGTTGCATGCAGCAGTTGTCGATGATCATGTCGTTAAATTCTATGTCGGGGTAGTCCTTTGCTACTTGTTTGCTTACTGCGAGAAACAAACCGTCCGAGGCTTTCCTATCATTTAAATTGAACTTAATCATAATCACCCTTATAATATACCAACGTCAATTTAACAAGACTACCATTGCTATATACCATTGCCACCACCATTTTAGGAACCAGCATAAAATGTAGACATTTTAATAGTGTAGTATAGTAGTATAATACAACTCCTCAAATGTTATTTCTGTTGCTATGGATATTTTTGTAACTTTTTGAAGCACCTACATGATGTTAGCTTTGTGAACTGTGGTGACCTTCTTTCGTCCGTTGGCCTTTGCATATTCAAAAGCCCAGCGGGCGACACGCTCCGAATTTTCTTTGGTTACGACCTTTAAACACTCCACGACTCCAGGGACACTCTAAGAAAAATGTATTAGCCAGGTTAACTGTGCGGCTAAATTGTTGTAGTAATATTATTTAATATAGACAGTTATAAATATCCCTACCGCTATACTGATTTTAATTATTAGGAGCATACACGCTTCATATTCTAACTACCTCATGTTCAGCCATGGAATATTCGCCTTCAGTGTTCTGTCGAACGATCATCAAATCCACATCCTTATGACGAGCGGGAACACCTGGGTAGGACTCGATGTGAACCACATTCACGAACAGATCCAAGTCATTTCTCAGCGCCACATTTCGGGACATTACATTCGGGTTTAAGCTCCTCGTTTCGATGTTACCTGGTAAGTGCATCAATAAAATTAAAAACATATTCGGCTTCACAGAATATTGCATTTACATCGATATTAAATACTATCGATTATCGAAACCACGAAGCCACAAGCTAATGGAAACTACGAAAGCTACAAACACAGCTAGGTTGACATTTGTATACAGCACAAAATTCGTTGCATTGAGGGATATCGTGATGTAAGCCCCCAGCCAAGAGACAAGGTGAAAGAGGGAGTACATTCATGCGATATCATTAGCAGCAATTTTGTAAACGTGACTACAAAAGTGGCAACAAGGCCCAGAGCATGATTACAAAGATCAACACTGCGGTATGTTTGTAACCCCATCTGATGCCATGTACTGGGACGGGTACATAAGCGGAAGAAAAATGTTAAACTTCGAAGGCACATGGGCACAAGTACAAAGTTTCTTTTAAATTATCGATCGCAATTAATTCCTATGTAAGGTACGACTTAACTAAAAATAAACAAAAATTTATCCGCCCATGGCAACACGATTAAATGAATTAAGATTAGAACACAGCACAGCTCAGGTGGAAATAATTCCAAGCCAAAGCTGGAGATAACTGACAAGAATAAAATCTGAACAAGCTTGATAGTGAAAATAGTTAATTACATGCTACAATTTTTAATTGTAGTTAAAAACCGAATTTCGTCTGAGTTAACTGACAAGGCTTGGCATGTCGCAAAACAGTTGACGCTGAGGATACTGAAGGGATATAAAAGCAAGACATGGTAAGGTGGTAAAGTAAGATGGGTAGGAACACACCAATTTGGAAACTAAGTTCTGAATTTATCAAAATTTATCTAATTGTCACGTCAATTGTACACTCCAAGTGTCTCCAAATTGGTGAGTACCTACGCATCTTACTTTACCATTAATACTTAATTCATTCTGCTTCTTACTTTTCCTAAGCATTTTAAGGTGGGCAGGAGGGAGTATGATCAGCGAACAGTACACAAGTACAGAACTCTTTGCAAATCCGGTGTTTACAAGTATTGCGACAAGTTTGTAACACCTGTAGACAATCTTAAGTTGTTGCCGTGCTCGTGTTTACAAATGGGACATGGACGAAAATTGAAAGATACCTACTTATTAATACCAACACCGTAGAATTGGCTGTGGATACGATTATTTAAAAATTATTATGATTGTTACCTGGCCATGGTAATGGTCATGGCCATGATTCATGGCCACTAACTGGACTGACTATGACAGACGTAGATCTGCGCAATAATAAAACACAGAAATTCTTGCCTTTGAGTGCAACACCGTTACGACGAATAGAGGTGATAGCATTGTCTAAATCTTCATTACTGTCAGAGCTAGGATCAATAGGAACCTCTTCGAAATCTACGGGAACACCTGCGTAACTACAAAATTAGCAATAATTTTAAATACTGCTATATTTGTTAGCCTTTATTATAACACGAGTGAATATTTTACTACTTTTCTACCTCAGTTCGTTTTTTAGCCCTAGCTTTCGATCGAGCAAGTACCCAATTTTTAGATATTATGGAAAAAATTCGATTGACAATGTAATTTACAACTTACCTAAAAATATCTTTGACATAACCGACTAACTCTGGTCCAATACCACCACCAGGCAAAACAGTAACTGTACTCCTACCACCGTATTTTGCTTTAGACAGTGCCTACACGAAGAGGGAAACCAAACATCAAACAAGTAATTTGGGTTAATGTTAATTAGAACTCCGAACAGGATTTTCCTTAAAAACAATAATGATAACTGATAATAATTACTTGTACTGATAAATCTGGGTTTTTAAAATTATTATTAATTAATATTACTAATGGTTATGGTGATTACGCTTTCTTTTATTCTGGGTTACCTTCAATTTGGGTTGAGTACTAGCCCACCGTTTCTGATTATCTGCGTAACCATTGGCGTTAGAACTACACAAAAGAGTTTTCAAAGGATTGTTGGGACTCCATACGTTTTGCAAACATTTTTGCAACTGGATTCGACCCACTGCTGACATGGTTGTCAAAATTTAGTATCTATTCAAAGAGAAATGACATCGTAATTATAAACAAAATACAACATAATTACAAGTTAAATAAAATCTAAATAACTACCTACCTACATATACCTATAACGCACTTACGACAGCATATTTTAACCACAAGAAACTTAGCACAGATCTAGGAATTAAAAAATCCGTGTATAATAAACTGGTGACTAGTTGACTAGATTTTACAAACTAAACTTGGAACATAATTTGAAATTAAAACTATTATATACATAGTAAAAAATTGATGGTCATGATGATACATGGTTTTAGGACTGTGGACTGACCGATGTCACCATTATGAGCAGGGTATGAATTATGCCTTAGCAGAAAAATTGAAAAACAACCAGATCAACGAAGACTGAATTGAAGATGGAGTCGGAAATTGCAAATGGAACAAGACCACTAATTTCATATTCATATTAGGGTTTGGCCCGTCTGTTCTGCTTTCCCGTTTATCATCAATCTTATTCAAGTTACGAAATAAATTATCGATTTCTTCCAAACCGATCCCAGTAAAACATGAATTTATTATATATTCGGTGCAAATACGAATGATCATAGGATCAAATTCGTAAATGCTCATACATTATATCTGCTATCGATACTTCCCTTATATACTGTAATTCAAAATAATAGCTAATAACCTCCAACCTCAATTCAAATCAAACTTGATACTTACAACCTTTTATGACCTAGAACTCTGAATTTAAATTCCCTTATCACCTTCCCTGCATCAAAATAATAAGTCTAATAAAACCTCTTTCAGTAATTATGAATTCGCACTTATGAAATTAGAGCAAATACCTTCAATTCCTCGTTATTCTTTTGAATTTGTAATTAATTTTATCGGAAACCCACTTACCTAATGTGAAATGAGTAAGTACAGCAGCGATTGAGAAAGGGAAGAACACGGACCAGCCAGGCTTTCCTTAAAAATGACCTAATGAAGAATCTTAATGTTAATGAATTGAGTACTGAAAGCTTAAGAAATTCAAGATATTCCGGGTGGTTGGAAAGGCTACGGGAACTGCAACTCATGGGATGAGGATGCGGATAAAGGCTAAAGATGAGATCCACAATCCACATGAGATTGGGTTTGGTGGTTGCTTTGAATTTCCACTTTCCACGATTTACTATAGCACGGTACGGTACAATTACAACGTAACGGTACTACGGTAGACGGTAGTAGACGCAGCCAGGCGGTAGGCCAGATGGTACAGTACAGGAGTTATCCATAATGACGCCTTCCAAAATTAGGAAAACAGCCAAAATAAGTCCTTTTTTCCTTTTTTCTTTGTAAAGAAAAATTGAAAAACACAAGTGCTAAAATTACGCCTAATTTTGAAGAAACTTTTTGGCTTTGTGAGTAATGTCAAGCAAATATTCACTTTTTCATTTATTTAGGAAAGTAGCTCCTTGCCCCTTTTAATTTAGATTTCAGTAGAACTTTACTATAAAATGCATAATAAATTGATAAATAAAACGCATAATTCGTGCGTAATTAAAAAGTCAAAAACCTATAATTCCAGTTATGCCAGAATATGCTGTATTATTCCTTCTACTATCAGTATGATATACCTATATGTCAAATTATGCTTGTGCATAATGTAAACAATTTTAAAAATTGGAACGCCTGTTTCTCTAAATATTGCAGCTTAAGATATCGTAATAGTATGTCATACACTATGATACAAATAATCGAAATAATATAATTATTTGGTATTTTGATTCAGTGTGATTTTCTCTAAAACATCTTTTAGGTTTCGAATTTTAGTTTTGGACATCGGATTCTGGATTTATTAGTATTTTCAGTACTCATTTTTTAGTCATAATAAAATAATGTTTCTTTCCTCTCATGGCGGCACTTGAGTTAAGAAATAATGACGTCTAAATAATAATACTATGGAGTTTAACGTGTGTCTTAAAATTAGCATACGTAGGTACCAATTTAATTAGGTACTTTTGATACTTTTGGTTTGCCGAAAATGCCAACTGTCACACATAACATGAATATAAGATTCCTATAGGATTAAATTCCTGATTTCAAACAATTACAATTTCACTCTCCACCTGCAATACTTTGTTTAGCATGACACAGCATCCACAGCAGTACAATTTTACCTCCATTGAATTTAAAACTAATTGTTCTTTAAAGAGAGAAAGACAAGTTTTTTCAAAAAATAAACCTGACACTGTCCTCCAACGAGGATAGGCTAAACAGACTCAGTATACGGGTACATAAGCTTGTTACATTTATGATGGTTATAATAAGTGAATAATTGTTTAATTTTTAGAAGCTAATTATTAGGTGTAGTAGAAAATAAATAAATAATGGCTAAAAACATCATATTAAAATAAAAAAAGGAAATCATTACAAATCATATCCGCCCTATCTACATAAAGGTAATGGTGATACGTCATTTACGCACGACCCTTCTTACAATTCCTAAACAGAAGAAGTGGAAAAGTACATTAGGCGCCACGAATGGCACTGGCGAGTAAAAACACAGGCAAAAATCAGCTTAAAAATTATCCCCAAATGACTTCAAAATTCCAAAGAAGCTGTAAAAAATATCAAACGTTTTTAAATTGCATAGGATACGATAAACAAGAATATCTTTTGCTGGAAGGGAGAAAAGATCACACATATTTTATGGGAAGTAATTTTTGGACGATTTCTAGAGGATTAGTTAATACATTTGTATATTAGTATTTTTAGTATGTATGTAATAGTGACTGACTAGTGCACAGTGGGGCAGATTGGGATTCAGGTGGCCAAAAATCGGTTTTTGGCACTGTTTCAAAGTGAAACCAAGTGTGGTACAAATCAAAGACAATTAGTGGCCGATATTGAAAATCGCCGTTTTGGTTGTCTAGGTAACATCCCGTAGTCGTACGGCGGCTTTAGTTATGGCGGATGAAAAAAAGTGCAATGCTTTTTAAATGGCAATACTTCTATGGAGTGAAACTATATCTTGGATACGATTGGATACATATACGCATATAGCGTTTTGTAGCTCTCAAAAAACTCTATCACATATGTTAAGGTCAATTATCGGAAATGCCCGAAACATTGTCAAAAACGCACCGCTGAGCGGCGAGTTTGAACGACAACGAGAGGAACGGCGTCAGGGTCTGACAGTGCCAAATAGCAAGACCTTACCACCGTAGTTGACTTTTTTGTGGAATTCTTTAAAAACATAACTATTTCTACTTGTATGTATCAATCAATTAAAGTCGTACGAACTGATGGTCGTAATTACGGTTTTTCACAAAATGAAAAAAGTTTTATTTAAAACTTTACAAAAGAGCGAAAAATGCCAATTGCTACCTTGTTCAATGCTGAAAACTTTCTAATCACTCCCATACGAATTAATCCGAGTAAAGCACATTTGTCCCAATTTTCCGATTTTCGGAAACCGTTCTAATCGCGTGGATTATATTTCAGATCCTGTAATTTCAACGTACTCTCTTAATGAGCGTTTTCAGTTAAAAATTAAAAGAACCCTGCCCGATGAAGTTCTGAATTTACTTAAATCTTCGCAAGTGGAAACACTCGCAAGAAGATCTCTGGAGCAGAAATTGGAGGATGAAAAAGAAGAGCCTGAACTGGACGACATTTTTGAAAATATTCAACTTTCATGTGAAAACGAATCTGAATTATTTGAGGAAGAATGAAATCAGAAGTTTATGCAGTTGATATAGACATGAAATGAACTAATTAATTTATTATTAAATTGGTAATGAATTATCAACTTGATATGTTTTCGTAAAGGCAGTATATTTACGATGAAATTATTTTCTATTAATAATTATTGACTTTTGG
>JAAXYX010001006.1:0-27699 GCA_036851915.1 Ptenothrix huangshanensis
ATGAAAAAGAGCTAAATGCTATGCTTTAACATAGCATTTAGCTCTTTTTCATTCTTCAACGACGATATATATATACATAGTCTATATTCTATACCAGCTCCCGTTGCTTTTTTCTTACATACAAGGAAGTCGCCGTGGTTTGGAAATCATTAGGAGTATACTATGGAAAATGAGGAATGGTTTTAGAAAACCTCCTCTATAATTTATATCAACATGAGTTTTTCCAAAAGTCGAATTTCAATGGAGTAATTAAAAGGATTTAAAATTTAAAGCATGTGCTTAATATTATCCCAGCAATTCTGGATCAGCCGGGTTTTTATTAATGCGAAAAGTGGAAATGGCAATGTGTTGGGGTGAAAGCGTGAGTGTGGAAGATGAGCGGAAGAGTCGTGAGCGTAAAAAGCGTGGAAGAAGGTTTAAGTAAGGTAGGTAACTGTGAAGCGTGTGACGTGGAGGGCAGTGAGCTGGGCTCGGTGCATGTATGATGTAGGATGGAGAGACGGGAGGAAAGTAGAAAGGAGAGATGATGAGGTGATTTACCCGAAAGAACTTCGCACACATTATGTGTATTTGCCTGACAAAATAGTTCCCCGACGTAGGAAACATAACAAGAGTTGGCATAATATACGATGGGAAAGATTGAATTATTATTCGTTTCTAAAAGCCATTATGGATGATAGGATTCCGCACTGCAGGCTCACTACGAAGCTGTCGCGGATGCCAGTCCTCTACCCGTGATTTTATACAGGTACGTACATCCAACTATGTATCACCATACCATCATATCTAACTTCGTTGTGTATTTCAGACACTAGAAAAGCTTTAGTAGAGTAAGTGGGCATGTTTCTCCTTCAGTCCTTGTCTACGTCTATCTTGTATGCTCACCCTTGCCTATATTTGCTTACATTTTAATTTTAGTTAACCGCCATCGGTTTTAGAACCGACGTTTACCATTTCATAATACAGTGTATACGCAACGCACCTCTAAACTTATTGTTGGAAAGTGGCTATAACGAAACTCGTTTGAAATTACTTTACTCATGCATTGTTAATTTTGGACGATGTGATGTCACACCACGATAAAATATTCTGGGAACAAAAACAAACCAGCATGCTTCTGGATTATTGTCACAAAGGAACAAGCAATTACTATGAATACCCTTCTTGACAACCTTTCTCTTTCTGTGTGTGCGTCTGTCTGTCTGTCTGTCTCTCTCCCTCTCTGTCTACTAACCGACCACTATCTCCTGTGCACATGTATATCCCGAGAATAAATAAATTAGCCCGGACACGTTGATGTATTTTTGTATGGTTTCTTTGGTGAGTTGTGTAACCTTCAAAAAGTTGTTTGCACAGTGGAATGTGGATTAAAAAAATGTTAATGGTAGGTAGGATTTAGAATTGGGATTTGGAAGGATTAAGGAAGAATGTTTATTTCTATCTTGAATTGTGGTTTGTACAGCGTTCCAGCAAATACACATTTGGACCTCAGCCCTGACGTCATCATCAGATTGGCAAAGCACAAAAATATAATTGGGTTAAAGGACAGCGGCGGAGACGTGAGTGCTTTTCAATTTCATCCTTATCATAAATTCCGTTTAGCTCAAGCTCCACAGATACATCTATTTCCCCCTCTAGCACCCTCAGACTACAAGTAAGTAGTCTCGTATTCTCGTCTTTTAATGCATCATTTTGGATTCGTATCCCGTCAATTTCGTTTTTAGTAAATATTTTAGTGTCGCTCTTTTTAATAACATTTCCAAAATACACGAATTTCACTTGCCCCAGAAAGGTTTGATGCAATAGCAAAAAAATAAAAAATGTAAAAATGTCTTACCTCGAAAAAAAATTAAATGATTTCTCGAGTTTAGTTTCAAAAGAAATGATACAGACATTTTGCCTTCTAATGAACAGTAAATATTTGCATTTTGAATTTTCCCAACCATGCTTTTCAAGATATTTTATTATTTAACATTGCTATGCTTCACCAAAGCCCATGTATGAGCAAGTTTTAACCTATTTGAATTTACGATATTAAGTGTGCGCCAGTGTGCATCCTTCCTGTTAGCAAAACTATTTGTGCTGGAGCTCATGCATGTGAAATTGTGATTGCCAAATGCACAGCAGATGATATCGTAGACTTTTTTCTATTTACCTTTTCGAGCCGGGAGCAAACAAAATAGGGTTTTTTCTTCCTCAGTTAAATTGGCACACTTTGACTTGGCTCTTTTTCCCTGACACTTTCCGTACACATCTCTCTTGAGTCGTCCCTAACATCTATGATGATGCTGATAGTGCGGACGAAGCGTTTTTGATGCATCCTTTTTTCCTTTCTTTTTTTTACTATTTCATCATTTTACTGCACAGATCGCGAAAATCTCACGGATCATTTACGCCACACAAGATCAAAATTTCCAAGTTCTCGTGGGATCTGCGGGATTCCTACTTCCAGGTCTGCTAATGGGTGAGTGAGAGATCTATCCATTGAGTCCGAACAAATAAGTTACATCAATACAATACTATTTCGTACTCTTCTCCTTCTTTACATGTCTGTGGATTATAAATGGCATTCCTAATATTGCTTTAGTGCTTACATGAGTTGCTTACAGTATACCATTTACGTCGCTTAAGGACTGCTTGCCAGCGATTTCTTACTCCGCGTACCATTCTGGAGGTTGTAGGTTCCGTTTTTTCCTTTCACGCATTTACGAATGGACGCACAGTAAGTCTTGGCTGTGTTGCTGTACAATGATTTGCATTCGTGGAAGAACATTAATTTCCCAGACCCTTTCTATATTCGCCATTGGCTTGAATCTTTCAGTATGTACAAGTACAGCTGGCGTGGCACTGTTCTCCTGTTAAATATGAATGTAGTGACTTACGATTAGAACACGAATCATGGAATCTGTCTTTCTATCTGTCTATCTGCCTTGGCAATATCTATACGCGACCCGAGAGGATGACGATGAAGACGAATTTACCAATGCGGCGGAATGCATGAACCAAATTTCTTTCTTATCATCATCGCTGTTTGAAGGAAAGAGAATTAGAGGAGATTTCTGGATGGGGATGGAAATGTGACCAAGAAATTTATACTGTCATAGTCTAGCGAACTGCTATTTTATGATATCTGTATTGCCGTACTGCGTGAATTAAGAATCAGGGGCAGTACTCTTCACTGACGCTGAGCATAAAGCTACGGAATTAATGTGGTTGCTAAAAATATATATAAAAAAAGCACATTATCCGCTATCTGCACTCTACGTGGGATACAAGGAACGAGAGGATGGAGGATTAGAACAAAGCTCAAGCTTTACGTGTTTTTGTATTCCCTAAAACAGTTTTGTTATTCTCTCTCGTTTTCCTCATTGCCCTACTTTAAGAATTATGATTGCACTTTATGAGAGCATTTAAAAATCATCAAGTGATCCAACTCTATTCTGAAGCAGCTTTTAAAATGGCTTTTAGAGGGCAAATTAATATTTTTTTCATAGTGTCCTTCGGTTGTATTATTCATGGAGACTTTTTCACAGAGAAAAATTGAACTGAAATTGTGCACGTTGCATTCCACTGCCTCTTGGATTGCTCTCTGGAAGCTAACGAAGCGAGCTTTATAAATGTTTAAACATTTGAGCTATCGATAAATTATAAGACAAATGAGCGCTTCCGTATCTCTCAAGTTATTGCTTCATCTACGAGTTGACTTAAGCATTTATAACAACATTATTTATTTTCCTTTGCAACTTGTACATAGGTAGGTAGGGAGGTCGTTTGCATTTTAAACTAAGAAAATTCTCATTCTGTTTCAAGGTTCTGTTGGCGGCGTGTTGGCAACAGCCAATATTTTGGGAAATGAGGTTTGTCAAGTTTACAGTCTTTTTCAAAATAAACAATTGGATGCTGCTGTTGCCCTTCAAAAGCGTTTAATACTTCCAAACGCACTGGTAAGTTAGTCGATCACTTTGATGTTTCCATTTTTCTTAGAATTGCAAACATGCAACTAATTAGCATCCAACTTCCCGTCAAAGCAGAAGCAGAAAGATGTATTTATAATTGGATGCTTGACAAATTCAGTCTTGGAACTTTGATGAAGGGAAAGATCTTCACTGATTGCCTATTACCTCATTGTTCCTTGTGGTTTTTCTTTCTCTAATATCCCTATATTAATATTGTACTTATCTGTTTTCAGTCATTAATAATAGCCAGTAGTCGCTTCGAGGAGGTTATTCATACAATAATTCAAGTTATTCGTAATGCAAATATTAAGTAAGAATTATTACGGGACTGCTTCTTTACAATCTGTTTAGATAATACTTGCCTAGGAATTCACATGCTGTTTTTCCTACTCCTACACAAGATAAAATTGTTTCAAAGCAAGCCATCCATTTATAATTATCTATAATAGAGAAACGGTTGATTTGAAATGTATGTATGTGTGTATGTGTGGAAGAGGGAATGAGAAGTTGCAAGTAGAAACCGTCGAGTGTACAACAAGTTCGTTGTAGTTTTTTAACGTATTGTTGTAGGTGACTCGTAAATTTGGAGTCAGTGGGCTGAAAGCAAGCATGGACATGATGGGACTCTACGGCGGTCCTGCCAGACCTCCACTCCTCCCCGTGGAGCCAGCTGAATTGGAGCAATTAAAACAAACATTCATGCAAGAGAACTTTATACAAGCACGCTCGTAAATATTTGAAAATTCCTTTCTTTCCAATGAAGTTTCTAAAGAGCATTTTATTTTGTCATGAACTTGTGGAATCCCCATTGACATGCTCAAGGGAAGGTCCTCTCAATCTCAATGCGAATTCTCTCTATTTGAATTGCATCTGTGTGTAATCATGTGCCAACATTAATGTGATTGAATAAAAAGTCAAGTCAAGAGAGATGCATGTACCGATCGCTTATATGATTTTATTGTGCTCCACGATGAAATAGTATCATTGCATGGTACTATTCATAAAGGGAATCATAGAGGAAAGGGAGATGGGAAGGAATCTTGGATTTCCATTGACTTGCCCTAATTGATTACTTCAAACATCTTGCTCTGAACATCCTTTCCTATTACTAGTGTTGGCTCTGATGTTCGACGAAGGAAATTAAATAATCTTGCCAAAGCTCTCCAGAGCTACACAAGGACTCCCACAAAATCATTACTCCACTTACCCTCAAGAGATTTTTCATCTGATGGTCTTATCATGGCATAGCAAACAACACTTCAGCATGTATTAAATTTGTCGTAAATATTTTTTTACGTTGTGTAAGCGTACCTACATACATATAAACCTTACCACGGGAGGATAGGGAAAAGCAGAGATTCGTAGGCAAAATCAATCTTTCTTGCTTTACTTTCGTTTGAATTCTCTTTCCAAGTCAAGGAGATGGACTAGGTTTTTTCTCACAAGTATTCACGAATAGCGGGAAAGCTAAAGCCAGAGTTCGAAGGATCGTCGAGTGGATTTTCAATTTCATGCAAACTGTCTTAGTTTTTCATTATATAAATAGTCAGAGCCTACCCATAATCATTTGTGAGCCGGGCCAGAGCAGAGTCAGTCCCAGAGTCACAAGGACTACAGTCACATTCAGTCCCAAACACGGAGACATCAAATCCCAGAGATAAAAAACAAACACAGTCCGCGTGTAGTAAGTGCGCGCAAGATGAATAGCGGAGTTCGTAGTTTAGGCGAAAATGCACGGAAAAACTTTATTATGCTTGTTGGGCTCAGATTCGACTGACGCGGCTATCCGGACAAAATAAAAGTAGCTGTAGAATGCATACGTATTGATCTATAAATGTAAGTAGACGCAACTCTCAATACTTCCTTCACTCCTTGGATACTTTGTCTTGTCGGTAGCTCGTAGCTCATACTTATGATTCTGCCAACTGTTGTCTACAATAATTCTTTGAGTATTATCCTTCATCCTTTTATAGCCCACAGAGAAAAGTGCTTTACGCCACGGCAAGTCAGCATACTGTACACATGAACCGGAATGAGAGGAAAGAAATCACTTTTTAGGCATCATCATGTATACCACATAAGCTCGTATTGGGGAATAAATGTGCACATCACATAGTTTCTTATCGGTAGGAAGTTGGAAACGGAGAAAAGTGCAGCAAACAGTAGCTTCATGAATGTTTATCTGATGCAGTCGATGAAGGTGCAAAGACTTGCCATTTTCCGTTTTCATAGAAATATACAAATGGTGATACGTGTGGTCGTTATTTCCTTGCAAATACCAAGTTTTATCTTTCCCCAACCGAACAGATACCATATCTTGCACTGTCCTGTCATTCACGAGAGGCACATTACTTAGATTGTCGATACTAAGACTTAGCGTCACACAGAGCACGGTAATGTGTAGAACGGAATGTAAAGATGCAGTGCTCGTGTCAATAAAGGCTTTGGGGGTAAAATCTCAGAGATTTGAGCTCGGACAACTAGAGACTTAATGAAGAGAAAGTAGTTTGCCGAATTTAAAAAATACAATGGATACATTTCTCGTTATCATTGCGATCGCGAGCTACGTCTACACCATGACGAGCCGTGTGTGATTATAGTGATGTGATGATGAAAGAAAAGCAGATAACGACGTGTGAAGATGATGATAGGTTCAGCTCGAGTTAAACTTGGGACAGAAGTTCGCATATGTAAGACATAAATATGCACATAAAGATATATATTCAACGGACAATGTACACAATCACTAAAGCCATTATCATTCGTACTAAGAATAGGATCTAAAAATGTCTCGTTCCAAAACTCTCTCCCTCCCACTCCCACGACCCGCCTCCGTTTCACAGTACGTCTTAACATCAGCAGTCATTGTTGAGTGTTCGTGGACAAGGGTCCCGAAATTTATCTGTAGTTCTCATTTCTTTTCACGCTTCTTTCCTTTCATGTTGTGTAAAGAATTTCCCTCAAATGGGTGACCGTGTACACGAAGACTAATAGTAATGAAATCCACAGATTCACAATGAACCACTCAATGGCAAACAATGAAGGCGGACCCAGAAGAAACTACTCACTACACTATCACTACGACCACACGTGGTGGTATGGTAGTACAGTAGTTACACCACCCCAGGAAAATAACTATCCTTTCATCTTTCCATGCTTTGACTCTGCTAAAGGCATTTGACACGCGAAAAACCCCAGAAAGTAAACTACATATAATGTAGATGCAGAATAACAGTTGGGGAGGGTAGCAATGTGATAGAAATGGTACATAGTAACAGTAACTCGGAACATCATTTTAAAGACATGCCGAGAGTCCGTCTGCGTCCCCTCTTGTAGCTATGCAGCTACACTAACGTAAGCTATCCATACCTACATATGCAGTACTTTATACCATACCAGAGTTGTTTAAAGTTTATACCTGGACTTGAAAGCAGTATTACATCACATTACACGTTTACTGACGCAGCATCTCAACTCCCAACTCCACAAAGTTGAAAAGTCTTAATTCGAGGAAATTCAATCTTTTTACATCCACGCCGAAACAATCAACATTATGAGCTTAAGCTCGAAGAGGATTGAACTTTTCATCTCAAGGTTTCAGCTTACTTTCCTTTCTTTTTCCATTTCATCTTGAGGATATGAGCATCTCCATACACTAAATATATCCTGGATACAGTGTACATGTACTCACGAATGAATTAAATGTATTAACATGAGGCGTAAGTTTTCTTGTGATGTTTCCCTACATCCATTTTCACTTGCTCCTTTCTCACAAGAAGCTTTCCTTCTAAGCCTAGCGAGGAACATTAAGCTGATAGAACGAGAGTTACAGAACTACCAGAGTTGGCACTTGGAGCATTTTATTTGTATTCTTATCTTTATTCAATCAATTTTATTCCTTTCCTGCATCTGTACTTCCCCCGTCTTATCATATTTTAAATTTAATTCCAAAGACACAAAGTTCAAAGCTAATTCCTCCGAGTATTATCATTGTGATGATAAGTGCCAATAAACTCTTATTTATTGCATGTAAAGTTGGTCGTGGAATATTTTTGGAACATTATGTGACATCTAAATAGCCTTCTACCTTCACCCGGCCTTCAATTTACACCAATTCTCAGGGTGTTCATAAAAAATACGCTGGATTTTCCTTGTTCTCATTTTACTCGACATTATTTTATTACAGATCCTAATTATACGCGACAGTATTTTTTCAAAAAAGTGACTTCAACTTTTGTGGCTCACATAGGTACACATGTGAACATGCTGAAGAAGCAAAATTCTAGAATTCTATGAGAAACTATAACTCTGTCTAAAAGTACAATTGTGAATCCACTAGCTCTACTAAATACAAAAGATGCTCAACTACATCTTCTTAGCTCTTGACTTCTGCTCTTTTGCGGCTAAAGGGAATTTCCAGTTCGACGACTTTGCTCCACACACTTGTTCCCGTCCACATACCTACCTGGTTGGTAATAAAGTTGTGGTAAATAAGAGATACGGGATGCCTATGCGGATGATGCTGGTACGAAAGACTGAACAAAGAAGTTCAAGTAGAAACCGTGATAATATCTTCAAGTTTAGGGAAAGGATTAAAGTCGAATAGAGTTTGAGCATGTGAACCATGTAATCGTGTCTTGTAGAAAGTAGGGAGACAGATAGGATGTGGAAATGTTAGCACTGAACAAAGGAATCAGTCAAGTAAAAGAAAATTGACTTGGGGATAAGTAAGCTAATTTTACGTGTTCCATCTCCTGGTCATCACAGGGAAGATGAACTAGACTCATTAACTCAAAACAACTCTTCTTTATGTCAAGGATACTATACATTTTACTCCTTCTGAGATGACCTCGAAAAAGAATATGGAGCTCACAGGGCTATATTTCAAGACCGAATGGAATGTTTTTCCTAGTCAGTCTCTGATTATGAGACATTGTTGTAAAGCCTGGCTGGTGAAATGAAAGCAGTCGACAGTCCCAGTAACGAGTTTAGGGAGGGTACTCAATTTACATGGCTAATAAACAAGTCTTGAAAGTGCTGGTTGCATGTCACTGTTTAATTATTCATTTACTGCGATGTGGCTCGTCTTTCTGACTCACCCAAGTAAATGCACTTTTTATTATAAGTGTTGTGTAACACCGAATGGATTTCCAAATTGGGAATTTGCGAAAAAGTTATGCACCAAGAGATAACACTTACCAGCCACTGACGACGTCGATAAGCCTCGCACAGTGACTTGGATAATAAATCGCGTCCAGGTACTCTGTTTTTCTACAGATAATTGCCATCGGTAGGTATATTTTAGCAAGTATATTCAGCACTGTAGATATCGCATTGAATTCCTAATTGAATGTATCATTTGTACTTGTACTACTACTAATTTTACTTACTTTATCTAGAAAGATATTGCATTGTACCTACACCGTCGAGCCTTTCTTCAACGCATCAAACGCTAATTGGCAACAGTGGCTTAATAAAATTGTCTCTTGTAAATAATATTTAAATTCATATTCCTGAGAGATACAAATGGTACTGGTCTTCGATATTCCCTACAACTGTAGTCAGTGGCATCCACCTCAAAACCTTTCTCTACTAGACGAATTTCGTATTTTTTTTTGAGGACATTCTCCAGTCAGCCGAGTGTCCTCAAAACTTGGTATTTCGTCATTATGTGTCTTCGCAATAATCTGATTCTACTTTTGTTATTTAACAGCTCCAATATATTTTGGCATTAGAGCTGAAAAAATGGCGGGAAATCTTTTATCCTTATGACTGCAAAATATATCGATGTCACTTCGAAGACACTCGTGCCTTGATGAGTCTTATCCTGTAGGTAGGATATGACTTATCGGAGAACATTCTTTTGGTTCTCTACATTAGTTGTTATAATATGCCATTAGTAATTATTTCTATTCAAGATATTTTTGCTTCACCCAGATAATTGTTAGGTATACTTACACGCAAACAAATTGTAGTAACGATAGCACCTTTAATTCTCTAGCTCTGTTATTGCCCCTCCACCGTTTCAATATAGTAGGTTAATTATTATTACCAGTTTAACTGGAAAGCAGTTTCTAGTTAACTATAATAAGTATATAGTTGGCCAAAATTAAATAGAGAAAAATAGTTAACGTAGCTATGAGCTTTCAGCTAACAACCATGGTAATAGTAATAGGGGCGGAGCACTCATATACCTACTTGATGATTCCATGTCAATGTTGTATTACATCTCGTATAATAAAAAATATTGAATAAAATCATAGGTTGGTCACCATTGGTCCTAAAATGTGGGTAAAATCGCAGGTCAGTTTCGTGAAGTAAGGATATTAAAACTGTAGCCAATTAAAGCGCGGAGTAAACGAGAAGTAATTACGATTCTGGCCATTAATAACAATCACATTGCACTTTTAATGTTCCTTTTTGGTTTCGTCCGACGTACAGTAGTTTGGGTCCACACAACGTCTTGTAGTGTCGTGTATTTTTACATAAAAAGGCGTATGAAAGCGCTGTAGTTTAACTGCTCTCGTGATTACTTCCATAAAGATTATAATTTTAATCCAGTCACAAAAGTCAATCACAGGAGCTCGCAGCTCATGGAGTAATATTTCACCGTCACTTTAGCTGTGTGCGGGGCTTCATCTGATCTGAGATTTAACGACACAGGATTCGGCTACATATTATGCACTATGTATATATCGAGGTAATCCTTAGTAGTAATACCGTCTTATTTATCCGACTTACATTAAGAGTAAAAGTTACTATGTCGTAGTAGATATGTACATGCATCTGATTTGACTTGGATTTTGTACGCCTGCTGGACAACTGTCAAATTAATAGAAAGGTGAATGTCAATCCTTAATGAACTGATAAGATTGTTTGTGGTGAAGGTGATTGAGATTTCTAAAAATAAATGACTTTTTGCATCCATTTGGTTTAAAGATAGCCTTGTTAAAAATATGCAAATTTTTCAGAGATACTTATCAGTTGACGTTTAAAAATGCAAGCGATGTGGTTATCTACATGTACTATCCTTATCGTGTTTATAAAATTACTTTAATTATACTTGGGATCGTGGTCGTGGAAAGCTAGTTGCACACTAAACAACTGTATGTAGTACACTCAAAATCTTCACCATTCTCTAGAGCAACGGATGTCCTTAAAAATGTTATTTTATGCCAAGTGTGCCTTCACTCGGATAAACCTAATTGTAATGTCGGCGAAAATTATATGGAAATCAGGTCCTATTTGTGCCGTAGGGTGGTATTGAAACCCCATGGGGCCACATTGCACACACCAGCTATACGAGTGTTTCATAATCTCGCAACCAATAAAAACGAGGTTATGAGTTACGGTTCCAGCATAAACACCGGAAAAGCTGTTGGAATGACTGCAATCAAGTGAACCACAACCATAATAAGAAGCTACGTTACACCAAAACTCGTTATTCTACTGGAAAGCGTGGAGTAATCTGATAAATGATGTAAATTTTTGGCATTTCAAATGCAAATTTAATAAAGGTGTAACCGTAGGCAGTGGCAGCCAGTAGCCTTTTAGCTTGTCCGTGTATCTGTACATACTTAATCTTTGTTGTCGCAAAGGATTGCTTTGCGAGTTTGGAGATAGTATCTTTGGATTATCTCCTTGCTGGACTCGTGTATACTTGTCCAATTATTTGACTACCGCAATTACATGGGTAAACAACGAGGGCTATAGTTATACACTAGAAAAATTGGGTTGATAACTTCATGTGCTTCCATTGAATTCAACTACAGGTTCAAATCACAACCCGGCAGACTCACTACCCACCGGAAATTATACTTTATTCCCCTTTCTTACAGACATAACTCTGTTGTTGTTTATTGATTGTAAAAAGAGATATTTCTGAATACCAGCGGAGGCAAAAAGTAAGAAAAGAAAAAATAGACAACGTCTACATGCGACATACATTTCACCGGGTAAGAATCAAAATGGGGCAAGTTCAAAAATGGCTAGAAAAAAAATGAGGCATGTCTATAAAGTCTTAAGTGTAAAGTGAGGTAAGTCCAGTAAAGTCTAATCGGACTTATCACACTTTACATTTAAGAATTTATGGACATGCCTCATTTTATTTCAAGCAATTTTTGGACTTGGTTCATTTTGTTTCTTCACCGATGATATATTGAAATCTCCTTGAAGCCTCCTTGTAATTATATTTATTTTTGTGCTGGCGGTATACTGCCAACAAAGAGCTTTCTTGAAGTTGACAAGCTACAATCGTAGACATATCTCGTGAAATTTAAAAAAAATATTTATACTGTTTTTCTACCTGTTTTACCCAAATAGAATGCACACATAGGTATGTATGTATCTCCACTTGAGTTGGTTGTTGAATAGATTCAATGTTGATTGAAGCCAAATCCAACTATCCACACAAGATTTGCTTTCTTCACTTTAGCACACACAGACATACTGATATTCAGCTCGTATTTGTTTTAGGCCACTGCGGGTCGTTTGTGTTTGTGTACTCAACTCTACCACTAACCTTTCTTATGTCAATGTTGACAAAAATAGTAAAGACCTTCTTCCCCTTCCAAATCCCTACCTACCCTCCTTCACCGCATTCACAATTTGTGAAACCTCATTTTTCCTTTTGGATTTTTCAAGGAGCAAAATGAAGTATTTCTTTTGAAAAGTTACCTAGATTAAAATATCTTCTACATAGAAATCTAATTCAACTCATTCAATGCTGCTTTACATCAAGCATTTCAAAAGTGATAGATTAGTAGGGTACCTCCAAGATTTCATCTCAGGGAGAATTGGGAATTAAAATTACTTCATTCCTCGGATGCATTCCGGCCATACATACATACCTATCTATTTCGATATATTTCCTTCATAAAAGTTGCATGGTGTCGGTTGGTTTCTCTTTCCACTTTTCATTCCAAGATGTAATATTCAAAGAGGAAAATGAAAAGAAATTCTGACTTGAATGTCAAGTACCACTTCCCCATTTTTCGGTTAAATAATTTTACTGATTACTATTAGCTGCAATTGTTCATGTTTTACATTCATACTACTTTGTGCTACTCATTAACTTGCATTTAATTTTTGGTATTTTGGTAGCAGGACGAGTATAATATAGCCACACTATACATGTTCACATTGTGCTCTTGGGCTGACTTTGTAGGAATAAAATGTTCTACGTTTCTTACCTCTTTTATGACATTCTTGGTCAAACTCCCCACTCTTGTCTTGCAGTAACAAACAAATCTCAGTATCTAAAGGACTCCATGACTTTATTGCAATAATAAAGCTCCGTTTAATTTTGAACATGTCAAAAACAGCATAGAGTAGACAACTGGTTTTTTAATTTGCGGTTTAGTTGTCAATTCCGCCTGGGTGTGCGGGAGCTGCCTTCTCATGCATTTGCTCAATTGTGCTACATTGAAAGTGAAACGAGATGTCTTCTATTTAACTGCTAATTACTTTTCTTGATCTACATTTTACTACATTCTTTTGCCTAACAGTTGAATCCTAGTCCTTTTTCTTACGATGAAATAGTGAAAAGCTTTACAGCTATTCTTACATTAAATCTCTCATAGTAAATTCCTTGTGCGCTCTATATACTCCATCCATATTAACTTTCGAAATGAGTCAAGCACTCAAATTTCATTTTTCTGCCCGGTCCACTTTTAATTTAAGTCAGTCTTACAGCATTATGTTTCAAGTGTACTCCTCGAGTTTTCCCGAAAACTTAATTATATTTATATAGTTCAACATTTATATAGTTGTGTATTAGTATTCCTATCCGAGAAACAACTTCTGTGGATTCATCAATACTTTTCTGATTGGCATAGGATGAGGGAAAAAGTTGACTTGGATAACTATTTCTGGTTGCTTTTTCTCCAACCAAACTATATTATTCTAAGCGATGACGATGACTTGGTTCAATCTTAAGGGTAGTAGGAAAGAAACAAGGAAAAAAGCCTCGACTAGATGCAGTGATGGCGGGGAGGTAAACAACTCTAAGAACAAATAAACATTCTTGAACTTTCACTAGTTTATATTTCTTGCCCAAAGTTGCAAGCATTTTGCTCAAGTTTGTAATTATAGTGAGCGTCGTCAACAAACGTTGTTTAGACAATCCCTATATTCCAAACTGTGTTACATTTTAAGGGGAATATAGTCAGTCATTCGGCAACCGTGTGTGAAGCCCAAGTCAAAACTCAAGTAGGTACCTACTTGAGCAAGAAATAATTTATTGTTTACTGTACTCATCGTCAGAAAAAAAAGTTGGACAAGTAAATAAATTGATGCGTTGTCAAATCGTATTAGTATGCCAGTCAATAAATGTCGGGAATCGAACTCCTCATGTTGTGAAAGCATGGTATCCATAATTTATTACGGAAACTCCTTTTGTCCCACCTTAATAGGATCGGATGGGCCGAATTCATGAAACCGTATTATTTGCTACCGCAGTGCAGTGTGTGAAGGTGTTACTGCAGACAACATAGAAAAATGTGTTGTAAACGTTCCTTGCATCATATTTATGTAGGTTTGTACGACAATAGTGTTCATATTCATTATTCATTATCATCATTACAACACAGCAGAGGACCCAGAGTGAGATTAGGACAGAAAAGTATGCTGGCTAGCCACTTTATTACACACTTGTATCACATGTCTGGGGACTAGAGACAATTTAATGAGGGTGATTATAATCTAATAGTTGATTAAACAACTCATATGGACCACTACATTAAGGTATGTAGTATATTTATATATCTACCTATATATAGAAATAAGCTTTAGAAAAAAAAGTTGACTGATTTCAGCAGATTCTATTTATTACTACAATGGCTAGGACGCGAGCAAGGGAACTTGCATGAAGGAACTTATTTACTATTATTACTCTTACTCCGATCCATCTGCTATCTACTATTAAAAGTTGTGAGATGCTGACACAGAAGATGATCATGATGATGAAGATGACGATGTCCAGTGCCACGTTAACTTCTAGCTTGGCTTGGCTTGGCTTGGCTTTGCCTTGCTCGGCTTTAAGCTTGCTTGCTGGAATGATAATAACACATACCATCTTGCAGAGGGAAGCATGATTGAAGCTCCAAGCTGTTTAAATATTTAACTTGAAGTAATTTATGAATGGCACTGAAGATTTAATCAAAGTTTTAAAGAGTGCTCAGAGAAGTATAATTGAAGCATTGTATTCAATTAGGATTATTCACGATTCTCAATCTCAAATGAAACTTGGCCGGTTGGAAAACTCTCCTTGTGTTATTCTCTTGCATGGATGTACACCATGTAATGCCACCAGACAAGACAGAGGAGCAATTAGTAGGGGTCAATTGCGTAACGTAATTAAGATATATTTATGTATATTAATGCCGGACATTTCTACTTTGCCTCTACTATTACAACTTTAACTTTAGCCACTGTTTAATTTCTTCTCTTCTAGTTGTATTCTGGGGATTGCTCCTTCCACTTCAACATCCATAACCATACCCGCACCTCCAAACACACGAACCTTGTCACACTAACTCAACTTTTTCACTCACAGTCTATCCCTATACATTTTTTAATTTTAACCGCTGACATTTCACAATTATTCAACCTTAACCTATTACACAGAAATGCGGGTAGAAATCAAATAACAAACGTGCTCATGTAAAGTGGAAAATAACGGAAAGGTCAACGAGGATTGAAGGTAAAGAGAGCAGCTGGAATGGAAAAACTAATTTCAACTCGTCTATCGAAAAACAGTGATACTGACTTGGAAGTTTTAGCTATGCACAAGTAGGAAATACATGTTCTCTTTGTACCTTCATTTCATGGTTTGTGGGATTTTTATGAAGCAAGTTAAGTTCCCTCCTGTTTGCTCCTGAACTTTGAGCTAACGAGTGTCCATCAGCTTAATCAATCAAACCAATATAATGTGGGCAATTGCCTTTGTGAAGTCAACTTTGTGCAAATCGTCTATAGAGGAAGCGTTTTACTAGTTCTCACTTTAATTTCCGTCCCATTAGTCAAAACCAAGACTTAAGGTCCCCAACGTAACGGCAATCAGCAAACATACGGATAATCACTTGAGTGCAATTGTGTATGTGATGGCTGCTCTCTAAAGAGCGTATCCTACACCTTGCCTTGCTATGCTGTGGACAACGTTTCAACTCCATCGACGCAAGTGTTGTAAGTTAAAAGGTGCATGTCCTGGTGTCGGTAAGTAGGGAATAATTACTTTAATGTATGTACCTAAGTAGGTATATCCCTTAAAGCTACTACTAAAGTCTACCGCGCTTGGCAAAGAGGTATTTGGCGAGATTAGGCAGGTATGGTAATGGTAGTAATGTGTGTACCGTCACCGTCGCATAGGGTAGGTAGTAATGCGGAATGCTTTTGCCCTATTCATTAATTCATCAAGGTGGAGATTCGGAAGCTCTGTACGTGTAAGTAATCTATTTCGTGTCGTCCGTCGGAGAAGCTTTGGTAACTTCAATGCGAAAAATACCACGGTATTCCAGAGATTAGGATAGCATGGGTTGTCGATTTCCAAAGCAGATACAGGATTTGTGAAAAACTCACACACAGATTTATCCTTTGATACTCAGCACATTGAAAAAAGAAGCAAGTATCGATGCCAGAGAAAAGGAAATAAATACTTGGAGCATGTAATGAAATCGAAAATTGGAGATAGCCTAGTCCTTGTGTTTGTGTTGTTTGTGTTTAATTTTAGTGAAATTGTATTTTTGGCAAAGCGAGAAAGTTTTGAGCTTGGATCATGGTGATGTCCATTTGCCTCTGCGATTAAAAGGACCGACGATGAGTTGCCAGAGTCCTTTGCTAGTTTCATTATACAAAATACTTGGACTAAAGGTTTCTTCTCCCCTGCATCTGTATATCTTAAGATACTGTAATAGATGATGTCTAGCTCTCCTAGCTGCTCCTGCTCTGCCCTCATGACTGTAACTTTACACGTAGGCATACTTACGTGCTATGGTTACAGTATTCGTTGCTGGGTTCCAGTACGACCTACTCACTCCGATGCTGCGTTTAGATGTGGTGCTTAGTCAGAAAATGGTAACCCAGACTATGGTGTGACTCAAGTTTAGTTTTCCCTAAGTGGCTTTAACCTGGAACAACTGTGTGTTTATGTTCCCTTGGAGTATATGACTGTGCAAGACGTATCGCGTATGTAAGGGTAAAATGCTATATCATAATATGCAGTACTCATTTATCAGATACATTCTCACGGAAGTTGCAACAACTTTTGCTTGGGCTATTCTGGTTCCATTTTCACTGGATTTACTCTGGCATTGACTTTGGCTTTACTGTAATTTCCTCCACAACGAAGAACGACGAGAGCGAAAGAAATAAGTGAGGAGTTTTAGCGACAACGAGGAAGACCTTTGCGCTGCTCCATTCCCTTGCAAATATATTAGGTGTATCTACACTCTACAAAGGCGTCGATTAGATTTCCACGAATCCATGTGTACCTGTAGTTTTCTTTCAACCGAGGAAATTGCATATCTACGACGCCATTTACTTTCCTTCGGTGGGCAGAGGGAAAAGCAATAATTGTTTGGAAAAAAGGAAATCGTACGGACGTCCAACGGAACAAAGTAAGGGTTTGTTTCAATTGAACATCTCGTAAAAACAATATCGTACATAGTTGCACTTTCGAGAATTGCACAATTGGCTGAATATTGTCCCCGTTGTTATTCCCAGGGTGGCACATGAGCTATTCCCGATGCTCCACAATTTTTTTATTTCCAAAGACATAAGAAGACAAGAATTGAGCCGATCCAGAAGATGCTGTATGCAGCAGACAAGAGAAACTTAAAAATTTAATTAAAACAAGTTTCGTGTTGTGTCGTTACGATCTGGATAATCCGCGCTCCTTTATGCTTAGCTGTAATGTAATGCTTGACTACTATATTATTATGTATCAGCTGCACCACGTGAGTATCCCTACCTTCGCATCCCATTTACGTTTACATTCTCATTCCGTTTCAATACAATGCACTGCTATTTGCTTTAGACAGGAAAAAAATTCTTCAAATATTTTTGTTTAGCTACTTTCAAACTATCCCAACGCACATCCACACTGATTTCAATACGGCTAATGCTTTATGTTGCATAGTTGCCTTTGAAAAGCTTATAGGATATTTTAAAAGATGTTTCCCTTCCCAACAGTTTACATTAGCTTTTCTCCCTTGTAAATAAAGTCAAGTCCATGGATACGCCACACCATCCAAGTTTATTGTGGGACAAAGAAAGTTTTCTAGGAAAAGTCCACATTCTGTCGAGGCCAGACTTGCAGAACAGACTCAACATAGCAGTTCATGTTCCGCCAACATTTCATCCATCAATGTTTTCATTTTGATTACACTTTGAAAGTTCTCTCGCCACCAAAACCATACAGAGATTGTTTGTACATGTACCTATGCATATACCACTTTATTAGAGAGCAACTTGAGTGTATATAGTAGACCTTCTTATATGCACGTTCTTAAACCCCTTCCCAAAACTGGAATTCAAATGATTTTCTCCGCCGTCTACCTCTGGCTGCTTTCACATGAATTCGTTGACATTCCGACATCAGTTTTTGGCTTTGAAAATAACCTTTGCTTTTGCTTATCGTTAGTGAATTGGCTTGTTGACTATATTAGGATTATAAGTTATGTCTTGTGCTCTGTGCATATCTAATCAAATGTAATAAAACCCTTTCGTTATGGCTGCTCTCCCAAAGCACCTTTGCAACACACGTGGGTTCCATGTTCCTAGTCAATTTGTTAATGTTCCGGTTTCCTTACTTTCCGTCGAGCCAGCTTATTTTCTTATCACTAAAGAATGCCTATCCTATCACAGTAGCCAGTAACCGTCATAGCTACATCACTTATTTTCAACTAGCTATGGTATTCGTGGTGATTGACTGATGAAGGTTGATGGTGAATGATTTCCTGCACCCACTCACTCTCATTCGCGCCCAGAACGGAAAACTTATTGCATTGCATCGCACTATACTCTCTCCCCGTCAGTTTCAGTATTTAAAATATTATCGTACTTACCTCATAGCGTATGTTGGAACATTTAAACGATAATGACAACGACAACGACAACCAAAACGACAAACTCAAAGTAGTAGGAGAAAGAAAATTAATTCCAGACAACAGTGTCGTAGATTTCAACATTGTAGTGCTGAGTGCAGTTTCCTTAATAAATACGATGCTGAGTGAGTTGTGGGGAGAAACTTTGATCATTTGTTTATTCTTTCAGCGAATTGTGTGGGTTTTAGAACTAAAAATAAAATCGAATTCAATTCTATTCAAACACAAACTTTTAGAGAAGTATGGGATGAACCTTTAATCCCAAGAGAGAAGATGAGAGATAGAGTAGTAATGCCATCCTTCAACATTCGTTACACTATTAGTCTGGTCTATTATAGTTTTATCTGACCTAACTAAACGTAACGGAACAATCAAAACCATCGAAAATTATTTCGTTCGCCATTATTCTACCAGAGCAACAAGGAAACAAGGAATATCCTAAATTCTGGATGCCCACGCGCTTAAATTTATCACTTAACACAAAATCAACATTTCCCGACGACATGGTTAGTAGACGTAAATTTTGTAATGAATGTTCTCTTTCTAAATTTATGATTATGCATCTAGTCACCTGTCTGACGCTTTAAAGCGAAACATAAATAAAATGTTAACCGTTCACTGCTCCCACAGTCTTCGCTTCGCACTCTACCAAGGTGTTATAGCAAATGTGTCCCATACCTTAATTTCATTACCCAGCGTATGCACTAAGAACACAGTACAGTTTGATACACTATGGTCTTGTCTTCCCTTTCCCGTTCCAAGAATAAAGTCTACAAGTCACAATCATATAATTATTAGAAATTTTCAAATCTGATAAATGTGGTAGGGATTCTTTACTAATAATTAATTCCCTGTGAGTTTTATAATGCAAAAGATTTACAGTAGTTTTGAGTAGTGAGATCAACGAGAAAAAATGACCGTTGGTATAACAGGCCATGCGTTTTATGCCTGTGGGAACTGTAAAAAAATATGATATGATAATCCTTTATTCGTGGAGCAAACGAAGTTGAGACCAAAATGAGAATACGATTAAATGCTTGACCCAAGGGAGCATTCTATTAGTAATAGTTGGAGCCGAAAGTGTGAGAATGAAAGTACCTAGTGAGTGATCAATGGATGAGGCTTGAGATGAAATACCTATTTTAATCACAAATACTATTCCCGATTCTGCTTTAATCTTATATGCAGTGTAGTTTGGAAAGTGATTGAATTTGGACGTGCCATGCCCTTCGACCACATTACACTGACACGTATTACGGAAGAACGTGGACGGATACGAATACAAAATTCACATGAATGAATGATTGTGTTTGCAAAAGGCCACGAGGAAGTACCAAAGTATATAATTACAAACGTATAGGAGACAAGGAGAGTGAAGCATGTAAGTTTAGTAATTGCCTATGAGTATCGGAGTATGTAACATTGTTTTGTTTCTCCAAAAGCTTCTGCGTCCATAGATGTGAGTAGCTATCTCGATTGAATGCGAAGTCTGAAGAGTTTAAAGAGTCCGAACACAACTAGTAGCTAACGTGTTCCACTCGATGTTCACAAGAATAAAAGCTTCCGCTCTTGATTATAGCATGTGTGTGGGATGCAAATGTAACCAACGATTTAAATATTGATCCTAGTCTCCTATGCACGTCTATTGTAGGCAGCTCAATTTCTATTTACACTTATTTTCCGCCTTCCTATTAGTCAAGCTCTTTTCTATGGCATGGTTAGCTTGTTATCTGCGAACTAGAAGCTAAGTCGGAACATATAAACACATAATTTACGTGTATAAATCAGACTTTATGGAAATGACAACCACAGGGTGGAGTAACGTGAAACCCAGAACCGAATTAATCCTCACGGTTGAATATTAATTAGATGGAAGATGGGAACTAGTATTATTTTAAATTGTCCCGTTATACGACTACTACTGCAACGCTAATGTCCATGTGGATGAATTCCGATGAATGGATGAAAGTACTGCAGCAATCCAAACTAAACCAAGCAAAATAAAAACACTACAAGGATAAAGACTGCATGTGCCTAGGTACATACATACAGAGAGTGTAGTGGGCACATTCCAAACACCATGGAGAGAGTTTTCAGCAGCAAGTCCGCGTCCGCCTTTGAAGGAATAACAAATGATACCACAAAAAATGTCATCCGTTTTTCCACAAATGGATGACTAGTGTATACATTTAACGGACTCTGTAGGGAATCGAAAATTGTGTCGGAAGTAATTTGATTCTTACAATAGTATTTGGTTTGGAATTTAAAATATACGACTGTATTATTCTGGGTGAGAGTCTTCACAGTTTTTGCGGACTGGACCGTTTCGAGTTTACTTTTCCATATCCACTGCTCAACGGCTCACATTTGCATGTTGAACTGTTCTCATAAATCCTGTTTTCTTTCCCTTCCCTTCCTTCTTATGTTAGTTTATATGGAAGATGCCTCATACTGACTTTCGAGGAAAGACTGCGAATATAATGCAATTTTATGGTGACAACTGGAAAACTCTACATAGTTTCACTGGTCGTGGTGGTGGCAGCTTCGAATAAAAATAACTATTTCCTTGCGGATATGTGGAGAAAACAAATGGATGTTCTGGCTCCAAGTGCAGTATTTGAAATTGTCACAACGTTTATCTCAACTACCAAAATTTTGATTGGTGTCGTTGACTCCTACACATTTTAAAAATCTTTCAAGATTTTATAGCTGATCGTGGGATCCCGCTCGGGATTTTTCTCATGTTTTTGTTTTAACCAACCCATCAACAACCTTGACCACCGTTTACGTTCCGGTTTGCGTATGGTTAGGAAAACATAAAAATGTAAGAGCATTAGGGAGATGACAGCAATTAAATGAGTCGATAAATGGTTCAACATGAACCTTGTCGTGGTTAAACTCATTTCGCAGTAGCTATAATGAGCAAGATCAACACATAAAACGCCTGCCCAATCCCCTCGCTTTCAAAACTACAATTTCCTCATTTTTAAAAAAAAGACCAGTGTGTACTCGAGTTATAGTTTAAGTTCGTGATGTACCGTCGTTATTGTGTAAACGTGTCAAATTACGAATGATTTACTTCTTAACATCGCCACATGCATAGGAGCTAACAGCTTGAAACGATAAGAATGCAAAAGCAGATGCTTTTGCTCGTAGATTGTGGTTTGGAAACGGGAGGAATATTTTTATTGAGGAACATTCCATAAACAAAGTTATGCATGCAGTTTCATGCTCTCATGGAAAGTGGACAGAGAAAACTTGTGACTACTACTTCTACCCCCAACCACCAGTATTAATACGACTACAACAGAAACAACTGCAGCTACTGAACGAAGAACGACAGACTCCATGTAATAAAACCAAATGCATAGATTATTCTGCATTACTATTTGTCTACGTAAGTACTTGCAACACTTACTATGTATGCATCTATAGATAAACAGTATGCCAGGAGCAGAGGCAACAGCCACAGAAACAACCATAGGAAAAGCCATTCAGCAAAGTGTCAGTTTATCAACAGTCTACATACTGTGTTGGCTGCTGCTTCTGGGTTCTAATAATAAGCGCGACAGGGACCTTCATAAATGTTAAGGCTAGAGCTTTCACTTCTCCGTATCTATTCTTCCCACATACATATAATTTCCGGTGTCACCGATTTCCGGGATGCATCAAGTTCACTGCTACCAAACTAAACCAAACTAAACTAAAACGCTATGCATATGTAGGTACATTGTGTAGTCTCTCCGTATGTAAATGTGCAAGATTGGAATATCCTTGGAAACTTACGATTAGAACCAAGACGTGACATATTTTCTTCACCTGAGCAGTCTACAAGTTATTAGACGTTGATCGAAGCGCTAATGTTAATTAACATAGTCACACATTAATCAATCAAAATTAAAATAGCATCGTTGACGTCAGACCCAATTCATCCATTAAAAACTTTTTGCAAGTTACGTTGGTATGTCAATAATGAGTAATTAAAAATAATTTATGCAAGTCCTTGAAAAAGCTTGGGGAAAAACAAATCAATTTAGCCGAGGTGGAATGAACTGAGCAAAGCTGTTAGGAGATGTTTCGAGCATTCAACTAATGCTATATACAGATATTATAAATAAACAATGACTCCTAGCACTTACTGACAACATGATTTTTTCAAGCAGCAGGAGAATCATAATGGAGAAAAGAAGTTGAGTTCAATTACTTCTGATCGTGAGCACTGCATCGTGACTTTTCGTGAAGGCAGTGTAGTGTAGTATACATAGTATAGTGGCAATGAGTCAAGTATGAAGCAGGATATAGTTTAAATGCATGATAGGTAGATATACATAATTTTGTAAATCATATTTGCACTGTTTATATAGGTATATACATCAAGGGTTCATTTGATTAGCATAAGTATTGTATACGTGAGTCTGCCTGCATAATTCGAATGGCTGAGGTGGCCAAGGTGTGACTGGATGCGGTAGGTACGCAGTAATTGAGAAACACTGGCAATTTCCTACTTATAATGTACTCCATATATTCAGTCAAGGCGGTGTGGTGAATCTGGTATTAGACTCTTCAATATTAAATCGATCGTAACTAGCCTGATAAAATTGAGCATACGGGGAGAAAGGAATCCAATTTAGCATTCAACCTGTCCAACTTTTACTGTATTCTAATCCAAGTTAGTTTTGGCTGCGTATTCCATTTCAGGCAACTTGAACCTTCACGTCTGTACTCCAATCACTGCAGCAGCCAGCCCTTGAGGAAAGAATCAACTGAATAGACGCACTTACCCTACGCTCTCCAATTGAATTTATTCTCAACTACCAACTATCCCATTTTCCTATTCCGTCAACACTGTGCTGTGGCTCCGCGAAGGGAGTACTGAAAATAAATACAATGCTCTATCTGGCTTTCTCAGCAATGGCTTTGCGTAATTTTGCAATTCATACTGACTTTGGTGGATGGAAACTTCTTGAGGTCTTTCATGTGCGAGCGGAGCTAGCCAATGCCAACGTCCGACCCTCACTCTCGCACCGTTCACGTCAATAGCCTGGAGTTTGGAAAGAAAGCAAAACTTTGCTGACAGCTGACAATTGCTTTTCTTCCAAGTGTTGAATGAGTACACTGCAAATATTGGAAGCAGTAAGGCTGGTTACATTTCATTACGTTTACGAGCTACGAGTATTGTTCGGGGAAACTCCGGAACTCTTCCTTGCACCACCAGCCTTTTGTGCAAAAAAAAAGTAGAGGAAGCTGAAGTGAAGGAACAATTTATGCTTCAACTTTCCCCCTAAATGCCTTCTAAATATGATCACAGTCTATAAGTCAACCTCAGAAAACCATGATTTAGAGTGTATGCATTGTGCATTCCGTTAACCATTAATTGATCATTGTTATGACAAGAAGTTTGAAAAATACACATAACTACCAGTGTATTGTTCTCGTTCATCGCAATGGTTAAGGGTAACAAAATGGCTCTGTCTATATTCACCAGAACCTGTCATATGTATGGCTTCCACATCTCACAATCAGTTCCACGAATGCTTCCAAGTCAATACTTTCCACTCACCGGTAAATATGAGAAAGTTCATTCCACTGGTCAGTTCAGACCAGACCAGTCAATATCTGCTAATCTCGTTATGATAGCACATACACACACTTACCTATTGGACATGTGGGCAAAACGGTTTCCCTTCCAAAAGGTTTACAATTTTGAAGCATTATCATTTATTAGTATTGCCAGTTCCTTTTCCCATCGCTGTTCATTATTATGGCTGCGGAAAATTATACAAGTATACATAAAGTTAAATGGTTGCCTGGTCGAACGTCTCGTCCTTGACAATGATTTCTCTTCATTTCAGACCTACCACTGCCTAACAATATTTAGTTCTATTGCCACAAAGACTCTAGAGATAATTGGATATTTACGAACGGATGTTAGTTTCTCATTTTATTTGGAAAAAATCATTTTTTCTCCTAGTAAAACCAACTTAAGACTTTCCGAAGAATCCGGTTCTCAGAGTCTGAACACCATTACTTTATATCCGTCGACCGACGACACCGACAACGACAACGACGACGACGACGACAACGACGGTGGAATAGCAATAGTACTTAGCTTACTTTACAAGGTGTACGTATTCATACTACACCCACACCATTTCCTTCTAGCAACATCCACTTTTCGTAATCATTTGTAATTGTTGCATGCATGTATGCGTTGGACGATGTGAAATGTTGAGTAGGCGATATTGACATACATTAGAGTAATCTTGCATACAGGCTTTTCTATAATCGTGCCATCGCATCTAAGGAAAAGTTCAAGCCCTTGGGTCCCTCTTAAGATTCACTTATCGTTAGTATCCGTGGGTATTATACAGTACAGTACAGTACAGTACAGTTCAAGCCACGTCAGCAACAAAAAATCACTAGAAAACTAGCCGCTGAAAATAATTTAAAGTGTTACAAAAGGTGTGTGGTGATTTTCAAATAGGTATGTATGTATTCTGGATCTTCTACTAGGTCCGAGGTGGGAATGTGAGGAGTAGGAATAAATTCGTGGAAAGTATTTCGGTTGCAGTTCCACTGCAAACGAAAACAGTTGTCTTGAAAATTCAAAATTACCAAAGCTTGAGCTCTTGGGAACCGTGTTCAGATAACAGAAATCCCTTGAGTTTTAGGAGCTTCAACGAAAGTTCGTGCTCGTATGCATGTGTGACTTACTCGTTATTTAGAAATAAATTGAACTTTACATACCGAGACCAAAGCAAAGGCTCAAATGATGATCACGATAGATAGGTACGCTGCAAAAATAAATCCATTGGAAATGCATCTGAAAGTGTGCAAAAGTTGGAAAGTTTTCCAACCAGGGCTACACTACAGGGTACATGAGACCTACGACCTTCAACTCGTCTCTCTTCAGTCACCATGCCAAGTATTCCAGAGCTTTCCGTCCGATGGAAAACAAGTTAAAGATGTCAAATGCAGTAACCTATAAAACTCCTCGCATTACAGCGTAGTCGAGTTACATACGCTAAACAGTTCAAGTTGTAATCTGTTCGTAGTTACTAAAGTTGACGATATTGAAAGGGAGATAAATTGGAGAAAAAAGGTTCAAGCGTTTCATAAATGACTTTTATTACCCACAGCTCGTTTACATTACAATATTTTAAAATTCGAATTAATAAAACAAAGCTGTACACCGGAACAGGAACCACACCTTAATTTAGTTGGCATTACTGAAAGTTTGACAGATTGAAGGTGAGATACATAGGTCGGGTGTACGGTTTATACTTTGAGTTGATAAAATAAAGTAGTCCTCGAAAGCATTGTAGGACTTCAAATGCTATTGGAAAGGCGTAGTTTTTGCAGTGTACCTACATACGAATTGTGGAAATATCCGTGCAACTCAAAATCCTCACAATGTGATACAATAAAAAGTATAAATGTAAATGCAGCCGAACACATGTGTGAGTGAATGTAACGGGACAATGCTATATTTGCATAAATAGATGAAATTCAACTCGGTTCAGCGTACTTTCTCATTTTTCTTTTGTTTCTCCATCCAAGCATGTAAGAACCTCAACTTGCTCACTCTTTTCTCCTTTTGTTCCTTACTTTTGTTTTGGTGATTCTTTCAAGTTTCAACTATGAGCTGTGATAGGTGTACCTATGTTCAGGAGTATCACTTCTCTCCTCTTCTCTCCTCTTCTGTAGCAATGTCCTTCACCAACCGAATAATATATCTGTTGTTCTCTGCACCCTAAAGTGTATTAAAACAAGGCCTGCTCAGCACAGATGAATTCCCATTCCTCGTTGCCCTGGCATAGTAGGCACAGATACCATACGTTCTCGTTTGTCTCGACTTTCACTTCATGTTTCTTTACTTTCCTGTATCCTCTGTGTTTGATATTTTCCTCTGCTCCATTCTATCGTGCATAATCATAGTTTCTCCTAAGAACTCAAGACAACGAGCTGTGAACTGTAAAACCGGTCATGAGTATAATAGTAACAGTTTCAAAGTTGCATTGACTTAGTATACGTTATTTGAAAGTTTCAGTGAGAATCTCACCAACATTCAGTCTTCTACCAACCAGCTCGTCTATGTATTTCGGCTTTAAACAGCTCCGCTATGCAGCAGCCAAGAAGTTAAACATTATACAAGCAAAGTATACCCCAACGTTTGCCGACTAAGAGTGGTAAAGTTGCCAGAGTCGAAGAGTCAGATCAAGCCAGAGTGGACCAGGAAATTGAATCTTTGTTTCCTTGGTGAAAGCGTTCCGTAACGGTTGAATGTAGAATCCGTTCCACTTCAAACCAAGATTTTATCATGCTTGCTCCTCCATTTAAGTTCATCTTCTTTTACTCCTACGGATACTTCCACCAGTTCCATTCGCGTTTTCACTAGTAGTGGTTTACATCCATAAAACTCTCTCCTTTCACTTTCACATGTTCAGCTGGCGGTGAGTACTAGAGATTGCAGTCTCGAGTCCAATCAGTAGTCTCGAAAGCCGAGACTGGGACATTTTCCCGTGCTATTGATATGGCCCCTTTATCCTTTGTTGGTTTTCACATATGAATTAAATACAAATTGCTGCAGCTGATATTTTTCAATTATTTGTTTTCACAATAATACGGAAACGCATTTTGTA